>JARYHS010010373.1:0-23977 GCA_031002005.1 Vandiemenella viatica
AAAGTAATAAATTACCTTCAAAGTTTCACTGCCAGTAATTTTCCAGTGAATACGGGTATACAAAAAGGAGTGGAAAACTGACACTATTTTAGTTTTCTAAGAAAAGTATCCTTCTAACTACTATTGTTAATTTCGTTCTATAAAAAAACAACTTAGCTTTTGGTTATGTATCACACTAATTATTTACTCCTGTATCTCAGATAATTTTCATCTAAAGACCTTTTACGTTTGGGATCAGCAATTAAATTCAGACAGATCCTGGTGAATAGACACTATGCAGTTCGATAAATTTCCTTGTGAAGTTACCTACTCTACCTGGTTTCTCCACGTTTATCTACCTGCGTTGACTCTACCACACCTGGTAACGGCTGGGGAATGTTTAGTAGGAGAAATTTACTCGGGATTCGCTGGGCCCAGTGATGCGATTTCGCGCGCTGATTGAGTGGAATTTTCCACGAAATTAAACCGTGAAACTGGTTTCTTGAATCTAGATGGGCAAATGGCAGCAGTGGTAATTCGTGTGGAATGATTTCAATCAATAAGGAATATTAATATTCCGATCTAACTAGAAGAAGGAGAAGGGGCTCTGCATGTTCCGGACAGAACGTAGCAACCGTTGTTGGCATAAAGCTTTGAAGAAACAAGTCGACATAGCTGTCAGTCTTTAGTGGCGATTTTGCTGTTATGATCCTGCAGGCACGGAGACATAAAGGGTGACGCAGTTTTTTGTAGAGTCATGTTATCCTTGTTTGATCTGTTTGTACCTTTTCCATTCTGACTATCTAAAGAGTTGTATGCTCACCGTTTACCTTTCCTACATTGTATTCTGTTTCTCGCGGTGTTCACTGATAATCAAATGTTACATTTTCGTTAGGGATGAATTTATTTGACCCTGAACTGTCTATAACTTATGAATGCACCATTTCGTACATTTAATTAAAAAACTGCTTCTCTTGTTTAAATTGTAGTTTCCAAGGATGCCTAAACTAATTGTCCGAAAAGTATTTGGTCTCTTCTACTACTGTGATATAGAAAGTGTGAAGAGGTGGAAAGGACTGGCGGCAAGGAAGAGATGAAATTCGACCACGGCATTTTAAATGGTTTATCTTGATATTCGCTTGAAGTGATTTCAGGAAACCATGGAAAACCTGAATTTTGATGGCCGAACTGGAATTTGGTTATGTGTCCTCCAGAATGCGAAGCCAGTGCGTACCACTCGCACACTACGCTCGGTAGACATTAACGTGCCAATGTTATCTAGCAAATGACTTGTGTTTTTGAACTTATATCATTTGAATTATGTTTTTTTTATTTTTTTATTTTACGTTCATTGGCATCGATATCTTTATGTTCGTCATCGCACAAGAATGTTTTGGTTACAATACCTCCAAAAGCTTTGAAACGCAGTCGAAAAAATATGACCTATTTCCAGTAGAATCGAATGATGGTTGTTAATGAAAGAAATGCTCATGGTGAGGTGTTCAAACTCAGTTAACGTTCTTCAATGTTCTTTGTGGTATTTGGCACATCTTGATGACTGTGACTTCACTAGCTCGTGCCTGTTTGGCGTACGCAAGTAAAACGAGATGAGTGCTGAGAGGTCTTTAAGATTTAACGACCGTATTGGGTGTCACTAGATGACGCTCCGGAAGATATTAGAGAGCTGAGTTGTTTGGTATCTGAGATCAATTACACTCTTTAGACAACATGAAAAATAATCCACCTAAACGTCAGGGATGACGTCAGTTTTAACGAAGTTTGGAATATCGATACAATACACTACATGTTCCATGTATACGTGTATAGTATACAATACAACATCTCACGAATAAAATAACACGAGAAACTATACTAAAAGCTTAAAAAATCCAAAGATATATGCTGTAATTAACTTCGTTTCCTTATCTACTCTTTGACTTGATAACTTATTCGGAAAATAAATCTAATACTCTACGCCAAATACGTTTAGTTTGAACCTAAGGAAGATATAATTTGATCAAACGCGTTTAAAGGAAGAATTAAATTTTCGATATCGAGATATAAACTTTCCTGGCAGAAAAAAATAAATAATAATAATCGATTGTACTGTTGTTGAGATTTCTTCTGAAGGAGTTAAAGTTATGGAATAGGAAGAAGCTAACATTCAAATGATGGTACCACGGGGGAAGAAACGTATAAATATGCCACGCAGTATGGGAGCTTTGATTTGTATCCTCGTGAGCTTTTTTACATGTTTTCCTAATTGATTATGGCCGCACTACATGAGTTAACAGTCTTTGAATGCGGACTGGTATGTGTAAAGTGAATAATCAAGCATTCATAACACCCCAATCTTTCCCCACTCCTAATCTCACAATAAGATTCCAACGTTGTTATATAATTTGTCTATTAGTTTATAATCATATTATGTTTTAAAGTGATCGATTGTCATGTATGATAAACGGTAGTTGACGTTTAAATACCGTGAAAGAATCAGAATATTCTGATTAATGTTAGCTGCAAAGAGAAAATGTAAATAAAAATCGAAACTTACCCGGTAAGAATATTATTCGTGATCACTTATTATATGCAGGATTTTAACAATTCGTATTTACATTATTTTTACTAATATATAATAGACATTAGATAGGGCGTACTGGCTGGGCTCTGATCATGTGTTATCAAATTTGTACCGCAATTGCTGCTCCTAGATCTGTATCACACCAATAATGCAACCACATGGCTATTAGTGTCCATGTTGACATACACAAACTCAAGGTCAATATTGACTCTGTTCGGTTAACATACGGGGAAACGTACTGTCGCTTTAGGGCGCCTCGTTTATGCAGCTACGACTTAGAGAAGATGAATTTAAAATATGTTCGTCTCTAACAACTGGTTATTATTGTTTAATTAGCCTTTAAGCCAGACAAAAATGACGGGTTGAACCGAGTTTTCTGGCAAGCCATTCGTTTTCAGTTTCTTAAATAAATAGAATTGTCATAAAATAACTCTCAATGCAGTTCTTCGCACCTTACACTGTAGCAAAAAATAGATTCAATGGTTACCGTGATCCAGGTTGCATTGCAAATTGACTATAAACCCAAATAATGACCTCTGTATCATTACATCAGTTAAATCAAAGGAAATGGAAAATAAATCTTAACAACTTACGCTATGGCGCGTGATATTAGTTTTAATCCTGATCCACGCCCTAAAGATCGCGATAAATGTGAAACTAATTTCATCCGCATAAAGTCATGATTTGCAGTAACATGGCGCTCATGAAAAGAACTTTAATTAATAAAAAAACTTAATTATTCCTACCCCCCTGCTGTGACTGCAAATGCCTGCTATCATTCTGACCCAGGCTAAATTTCAATCTAATCAAAACGTTTTCCTGCTCGAAAATCAAAGGTTTATTTTGTATAGCTAAGGGCGAAAATTTAACAAAAAAAACTACGTCAGTAGTGTTTAAAGGCGGGGATGCGGACAGTTTTTAATTGATTTTAATTGAATTGCGTGGGGTCCTTAATTGATTTTAATTAATGTTAATTGATTTTAATTGATTTTAATTGATTTTAATTAATGTTAATTGATTTTAATTGATTTTAATTGAGGCTAATTGATTTTAATTAATTTTAATTGATTTTAATTGAGGCTAATTGATTTTAATTGATTTGCGGAGGGGGGAGCCCTAATTGATTTTAATTGAGGCTAATTGACTCACGCCTTGGAGCGGAGGGGAGCCGAGGAACTAGGGTCGCTCCCCACGCAGCTGCAGGATGCGGGTCCGTAATTGAATGCGCCACACCCGGAAGCCATCAATTATCGCACCCCACGCAGCTGCAGGATGCGGGTTCGTAATTGAATGCGCACAGCTGCGCCACACCCGAATTATCGCTCCCCTCGCAGCTGCTGGATGCGGGTCCGTAATTGAATGCGCCACACCCGGAAGCCATCAATTATCGCTCCCCACGCAGCTGCAGGATGCGGGTTCGTAATTGAATGAGCACAGCTGCACCACACTCGAATTATCGCTCCCCACGCAGCTGCAGGATGCGGGTTCGTAATTGAATGCGCACAGCTGCGCCACTACATTCATCATCGTGGGCGCAGTCTTCCCACACCAATTCTCCATGGCTCCAGACGCGTGTATAAATAGGGCTGAGACCCCCCTTCTGCCATCCAGTCTTCTCTGAGTCGTCGAGCTGAAAACTTCAATCATCGCAATGTCTTCTGAGGATCTTAGCTTATTCAGCGATATTGGTAAGTAAATTATTGTTATTTAACTTGTTTTTTCTGGCTGTTTTAAATTCTTTCACATATACTGATGAGCTTTTTTTTTTTCTGCTTCAGACATTGATGAAATTCTCGCTGAGGATGATTTCGGTAATGATAATATTTTTTTAACGTAACTATATTTATGAAAATGTATAGTGCTGAAGCAGTAGTCTATATTATTAATTTATTTGTTCGCAGGTGATTTGGATATTTCATTCAGCGACCTTTTTTATTTCAGTACGTATTTATCTATAGATTTTTTTTTCCATGTCTTTATAACTATT
Organism: Vandiemenella viatica; assembly: GCA_031002005.1. NCBI lineage: Eukaryota > Metazoa > Arthropoda > Insecta > Orthoptera > Morabidae > Vandiemenella > Vandiemenella viatica. Next base: position 4,548 of record JARYHS010010373.1, read on the forward strand.
GCTAATACATTTTTTCTTTTTCAGATGAACCATCACGCCCAGAGAAGCGTAAGGGAAATTCTCAAGAAATAAGTAGCCCAAAAAGAGCTTGTGATTCCTCACAATGGAGCATGCTCCCAAATATTGACGTGGATGTGCCGCAGAGCATGTCACCACCACATAGCATGCCGCCAACTCCGCCACCACAATGGGTTCTTCCACAACCACCAGCACACTGGAATATCGGTAAGTCCAGTACATCAGTAATTTACCTATATTATTTTATGCTTACAAAAATTATGTTTTTCATGATACTAAAACATTTTTCTTCTTTTTTATGTTTCAGAGTGGGCGGTCGGACACCCAGCCAACGAGGCAGTTCCGCAACCAATATGGCGACCATGGGAGACGTCAGGACTTAGCCGACCGCCCGCCACAGCAGCAGCACCTCGCCTGCCCAGCCGCCCATCGCCGGGACCCAGCCGACAGTATGCCGGTCCATCGCCCGGCTCCAGCCGCCACTTCAACAACCCATCGCCGGGGCCCAGCCGCCACTTCAACAACCCACCGCCGGGACCCAGCCGGCACTTCAACAACCCACCGCCGGGACCCAGCCGACAGTATGCCGGTCCATCGCCGGGACCCAGCCGACACTTCAACAACCCACCGCCCGGCTCCAGCCGTCAGTATGCCGGTCCATCGCCCGGCTCCAGCCTTCAGTACGCCGGTCCATCGGCCGGGTCAAGCCGACAGTATGCCGGTCCTTCGCCCTTCCCAAGTCGGCAGTATGCCGGTGCAGGGGCAGCCTTATGTAGTCATGATCATGCAGCAACGATGGGTGAGTCAGCAGTATCGCGCTTAGTCCTTGAAGACAGGCTTAGTGCATTTAAAAATAGAATTTATTCCGGGGCAATTTCAAATTCTCAAAATTTCATTGATCCAATGAATTTCATTGATGCTTGCTTTAAACTTGTTGCCGGTAAAGTTCGCGAAATTGTGGATAATCGGTCCTCCCCATCTGTAAAGGTGCAGGTTGGACTGATTAACACATATAAAATACAGAAGGAAATGATTTTAGAAACCGCTCGTATGTGCTTTTTAACTAAAATGCGCGAAGTCACAACCAGCACTTGCCTGTCGGATTGGTATGAAAAATATGTGAAGTCGGAGCTCAGAGTAAAATTGTGTGAATTTCAAGAAAGGACAAGTGGCAAAACTCTCGATAGAATAGAATCCCTCGACATTAGCATTTCTAATTTTCAACCTTTCTATCGTGGGTCTTCCTATGTTGCTCTGCCACTTGATATCTGTAGAAAGAAGGCCGTCATCAATGTTGAAAACAAGAATGACGAGTTGTGCTTTCTATGGACAATTCTTGCATATCACGTAAAGGCGCTAAACAAAAAACCTAAAAGGGTTAGCATATATAAGAAAGTGCGTTCACTCTACCCCCTCGATTTTTCAGGTATTGAGTTTCCGGTAAAACTCTCTGACATTTCTAAATTTGAGAGGCAAAATCCAGACTATTCTGTAAATGTTTTCGGTCTGGATGAAGTTAAAGGTAAACATGTAGTTTCCGGGGCCCTCCATCACACTGCAGACAAACGCGTTCACCACATAAACATGTTGATGATTACCGACGGCAGTGGGAAAAAATTTCATTACTGTTGGATTCACAACTTGTCGGCGTTAGTCAGTTCTTCTTTAAGTTTGCATAAGAGTACAATTTTTATTTGTGACAGATGTCTGCAACATTTTGGACGCAAAGATCTCCTGGACCGCCACGAGATTGACTGTGCAAGGGTTGATCCTGTAAGAGTGGATTTACCCGGCGACGACGATAAAACCTTAAAGTTTAAGGATTTTGTGCACCAGCAGCGTGTACCCGTCGTCGTTTACGCGGACTTTGAAAGTTTATTGCTACCTTATGATTCTTGCAGTCCTCCACCCAACGCCTCTCACACTACTTTAGTCCAGAAACATATCCCTTTCGCTGCCGCATACCAGGTCGTTTGTCCACGCGTTCCTAGTCTGTCGCGTTTCAACTCCTTCAGGGGAAAAAATCCTGAAAAATGGCTTGTTGATGAACTCGTCAAACTTGCCAAGAAAGTTGATAAAATTTACAAGAAGGTGCATTCCTCTTGTAATGACAGATGAGCAAGAAGCAAAGTTTGCTGATGCTACGGTATGCCACATCTGCGAGAAAGACATTGAACCGGGGACTGTCAAGGTCCGCGATCATTGTCATATCACAGGTGAATTTAGGGGGGCTGCACATAATGATTGCAATTTGCAGTATAAGACTAAAAAGTACATACCCATTTTCTTTCACAATCTTTCTGGGTATGATGCTCATTTCATTGTAATGGCATTATCAAAACTCGATTCCGAAGGAATGGACGTGCTTCCCATCAACACAGAACGTTATATTTCTTTTTCGAAAAAGATTGAATACACTTCAATCACGTTAAGGTTTCTGGACTCATACCGGTTCATGCAGCTCCCATTAGACAAACTGGTTGGAACCCTTGAGGACGGCGACATGGGCATTACTAGTGCTCATTTCACCGACCCCGAGAAGTTCCAATTAGTTAAACGGAAAGGTGTCTTCCCTTACGAATACATGGATTCGTGGGATAAGCTCACCGAGGCCACGCTTCCTCCAAAATCAAAATTCTACAGTTCGTTGTCGGAGTCACACATTTCTGATGAAGATTACGAACACGCGACAAAGGTGTGGCGGACCTTCCAGATCAAGACTTTGGGCGAATATGCAAGTCTGTACATGGACACAGATGTGCGGTTACTTGCAGATCTGTTTGAGAAATTTAGGAGTGTATGTTTGGGGAAGTACACCCTGGACCCCGCCCACTATTTCACATCCCCAGGCCTTTCGTGGCAGGCTATGTTAAGGAGCACGCGTGTCGAACTGGACCTTCTGACGGATATCGACATGCTGCTCTTTTTCGAACGAGGTATTCGCGGAGGTATTTGCCAGTGCGTCCACAGGTATGCGAAGGCAAATAACCGGTACATGCCGGAGTACAACCGCGAGGCGTCTGAAGATTTTATAATGTACTTCGACGTAAACAATCTTTACGGCTGGGCCATGTCGGAGTATCTACCCTCTGGTGGGTTTCAATGGCTTTCGGCTAAAGAGATTGCTAGCATAGATTTCATGAGCGTTGCAGCTGACTCACCTAGGGGGTTCGTATTGGAGGTAGACCTTACGATTCCTCAGGATAAACACGACGTTTTAGCAGACCTACCGCCATGTCCAGACCACAAAGCCCCAGAAGGTTCTACCCTCCCCAAGCTGATGACCACACTGGAGAACAAGGTACGGTATGTTCTCCATTACCGAGTCCTCCAGCAATGTGTAGGCTTGGGGCTGCAGGTGACCGAAATACACCGGGTAATATCTTTCAATCAGTCACCGTGGTTGAAAGAATACATATCTCTCAATACGTGTTCTCGCCGTGACGCCAAAACAGATTTCGAGAGAGATTTTTACAAACTGATGAACAATTCAATTTTCGGCAAGACTATGGAGAACATTCGAAAACACCGCGACGTGAAATTGTGTACAGCATGGGTGGGCCGCCGCGGTGCCCGCAAACACATAGCTTCACCACACTTTAAGCAAGTAACAGTTTTCAACAAGAACTTTGTGGCCGTGGAGATGGCGAAAGCTAGGATAGTTTTTAATAAACCCGTGTATGTCGGAATGTGCATTCTTGACCTGTCTAAACTGAGGATGTACAGATTTCATTATGAATTTGCCATTCCTCAGTTTAGAAGCCCTAAATTGCTATATATGGATACAGACAGCTTCATCTACTTGGTGCGGAACTGCGATCCATATGAAGTGATGCGACGCAACGGGGAGGAGTTCGACACGTCTGGGTATAGCACCGGCAACCGTTATGGGATAGAATCCCACAATGAAAAGGTTGTCGGTGTTATGAAGGACGAAGCGAATGGCACCCTGATTGCGGAGTTTGCGGGGTTAAGGGCAAAAATGTATGCATTCCGGCTCGAGACAGACCAGACCTCTAGACGGGCTAAAGGTTTGGCTGGCTCAGTCACTAGAAAGCTGCAGATGGAGGATTACATAAATTGCCTCCATGGCGAAACACCCAGGTACCATCTGCAGCAAAGGATCACATCAACCCTTCATGTTGTAAATACTGTTCAAATATCCAAACTGGGTCTGTCTAGAACGGACGATAAGCGGTATATTTTCCCCGACGGGATAGAGACCCTCCCGTGGGGGCACAAGTCTGTAAATAATGTGTGAATGTTTTGTAAATATACCGTTTATCCGTGTTTCTAGTTTGTAAATATGTATCAATTTTGTAAATATGTAGATAAGTTAGGACTCTGTAAAATCTCAGTTTATCAAGTTAGGACGCTGCATAAAATATAAATTGGCTGCTGGGGGAGTGCTGCTGAATTGCTTTGTATGACATTTTGTTTGCTGAGCCGTATGCTCATTTGCATTATATTAACGTAATCGGGGAAAAAAAAAACATTGTAAAATAGACTAAGTGTACAGAAGAAATGCTGTACGTAGATAGACTAAGTGTACAGAAGAAATGCTGTACGTAGATTGTAAGGTTGCTGAGCTGTATGCTCATTTGCATTATATTAACGTAATTGAAGAAAAAAAAACATTGTAAAATAGACTAAGTGTACACAAGAAATTATTGCTGTACATAGATTGTAAGTTTGCTGAGCTACATGCTCACTTGCTTTATATTAACGTAATCGGAAAAAAAATTGTAAAATAGGCTAAGTGTACAGAAGTAATGCTGTACATAGATTGTAAGTTTGCTGAGCTGTATGCTCATTTGCATTATATTAACGTAATTGAAGAAAAAAAACACAATTGTTAGAAAAAATAAGTTTATTTATTAAGGAAAAAAATGTATTTTACATTTTAAATAAATCTTTTTATGAATCCACGTGTTATGTGATTTATCAAAACCCAACCACTTCACCAAGATCATATTTTTCCTTCTCTTTATCACTCGTTCAACCAAAAAAAAAAAAAAATATAAAATAATAAAAAAAATGTACTTGTAAGTTTTGTTAGTTGTAATTCTTGCTGGTAAAATGCTCCTGCAATATCTTTACCCTGATAGTCTTTAAGCAAATAAGTTACAGGATTTGTTAATTTCACTTTACTGATGGTAAACACTTCCGTTGACCATTCTATGATCCTCGGTGGTCTCTCGTTCAGGAGGATACCGGTGTGAATCCCCAATTCTGTTGTGTCATAATTATGAAAACCGACCAGTCAGAGAAAAAGAACAAAGTATCGAGCATTACAGGGAGCAAGAGAGAAGCATAATTTCATGAAAAAATATACAGTTTCAGTAAGAAGCATGAAAATCTCATAAATTCCCTTAAATTTCATGAAAATCGGTAAAAAAAAAGATTAAAATATGTAAAATATTACCAAAATTACGTAATTTCCTTCCAAAACAAGATGTCGTTGGTTGACATGACAATTACACCTGCGTGCACCACAGAGTGCAGTGCCCAACTATATGATGTGTTTTCATTTCTACAACTGGCTACAGAAAAGTGTCATATATGTACAAAAAAAAAAATATATATGTTTCGGATGTAGCGACATTTCCCAGACAAACCTGCACGGCCCCTCCAACACACACATCACATTACCGTCAGGGAGTGCAAAGGATGAAAACTACAGATGTTATCGATCAAAGGGGCAAAGGTTAGGAAAACTATGTGATAAGTATTCACAACGCATACAATCTTCCAATCATGATAGGGTGAGCAAAGGATGAAAGCAAACTATGTGTGCATCACAGAACTCAATGCGATCAAAGGTGCTGACATAACGTATCAGACACATTAACGCACACACAAGTCTTAAAAAAACCACTATCATGAAGGTGGAATAAGTTAGCGTAAGTTCAGGTTAATTCTTATTTTCCATAAATTCAGAGTGTATGTGAAGCGATAATGAGGGTGGGATGCACTAGAGGTGGATGCGCGTCAAATATAGGAAAATATTGGTTAAAAAATTATGGCACTTTCTGAGACAGAACTTATGTTGAGGTCTGGTTAATACAGAATGTTAAAGTGTTTGTTATAGTTGGTTAGAGTAAATTCAGGTTAGGTTATTTCAACTCACCTTCTCATGGTGCCACTGATACATGGAAATCCAAAAAACTGTTTGCTGAGGCGGCTTGGGCCCCACCGCGGCCTAAGAAGACCGGTTTTGCGCGACCTAAGAAGACCGGTATTTTGCGCGACGCGTTTGTATTTTTCTACGCAGCAGCTGCTTACTGTGGGGCCCAAGCCACCTCAGCAAACAGTTTTTTTGGATTTCCATGTATCAGTGGCACCATGAGAAGGTGAGTTGAAATAACCTAACCTGAATTTACTCTAACCAACTATAACAAACACTTTAACATTCTGTATTAACCAGACCTCAACATAAGTTCTGTCTCAGAAAGTGCCATAATTTTTTAACCAATATTTTCCTATATTTGACGCGCATCCACCTCTAGTGCATCCCACCCTCATTATCGCTTCACATACACTCTGAATTTATGGAAAATAAGAATTAACCTGAACTTACGCTAACTTTTTGTTAAGACTTGTGTGTGCGTTAATGTGTCTGATACGTTATGTCAGCACCTTTGATCGCATTGAGTTCTGTGATGCACACATAGTTTGCTTTCATCCTTTGCTCACCCTATCATGATTGGAAGATTGTATGCGTTGTGAATACTTATCACATAGTTTTCCTAACCTTTGCCCCTTTGATCGATAACATCTGTAGTTTTCATCCTTTGCACTCCCTGACGGTAATGTGATGTGTGTGTTGGAGGGGCCGTGCAGGTTTGTCTGGGAAATGTCGCTACATCCGAAACATATATTTTTTTTGTACATATATGACACTTTTCTGTAGCCAGTTGTAGAAATGAAAACACATCATATAGTTGGGCACTGCACTCTGTGGTGCACGCAGGTGTAATTGTCATGTCAACCAACGACATCTTGTTTTGGAAGGAAATTACGTAATTTTGGTAATATTTTACATATTTTAATCTTTTTTTTACCGATTTTCATGAAATTTAAGGGAATTTATGAGATTTTCATGCTTCTTACTGAAACTGTATATTTTTTCATGAAATTATGCTTCTCTCTTGCTCCCTGTAATGCTCGATACTTTGTTCTTTTTCTCTGACTGGTCGGTTTTCATAATTATGACACAACAGAATTGGGGATTCACACCGGTATCCTCCTGAACGAGAGACCACCGAGGATCATAGAATGGTCAACGGAAGTGTTTACCATCAGTAAAGTGAAATTAACAAATCCTGTAACTTATTTGCTTAAAGACTATCAGGGTAAAGATATTGCAGGAGCATTTTACCAGCAAGAATTACAACTAACAAAACTTACAAGTACATTTTTTTTAATTTTTATTTTTTTTTTTTTTTGGTTGAACGAGTGATAAAGAGAAGGAAAAATATGATCTTGGTGAAGTGGTTGGGTTTTGATAAATCACATAACACGTGGATTCATAAAAAAGATTTATTTAAAATGTAAAATACATTTTTTTCCTTAATAAATAAACTTATTTTTTCTAACAATTGTGTTTTTTTTTCTTCAATTACGTTAATATAATGCAAATGAGCATACAGCTCAGCAAACTTACAATCTATGTACAGCATTACTTCTGTACACTTAGCCTATTTTACAATTTTTTTTTCCGATTACGTTAATATAAAGCAAGTGAGCATGTAGCTCAGCAAACTTACAATCTATGTACAGCAATAATTTCTTGTGTACACTTAGTCTATTTTACAATTTTTTTTTCTTCAATTACGTTAATATAATGCAAATGAGCATACAGCTCAGCAACCTTACAATCTACGTACAGCATTTCTTCTGTACACTTAGTCTATCTACGTACAGCATTTCTTCTGTACACTTAGTCTATTTTACAATGTTTTTTTTTTCCCCGATTACGTTAATATAATGCAAATGAGCATACGGCTCAGCAAACAAAATGTCATACAAAGCAATTCAGCAGCACTCCCCCAGCAGCCAATTTATATTTTATGCAGCGTCCTAACTTGATAAACTGAGATTTTACAGAGTCCTAACTTATCTACATATTTACAAAATTGATACATATTTACAAACTAGAAACACGGATAAACGGTATATTTACAAAACATTCACACATTATTTACAGACTTGTGCCCCCACGGGAGGGTCTCTATCCCGTCGGGGAAAATATACCGCTTATCGTCCGTTCTAGACAGACCCAGTTTGGATATTTGAACAGTATTTACAACATGAAGGGTTGATGTGATCCTTTGCTGCAGATGGTACCTGGGTGTTTCGCCATGGAGGCAATTTATGTAATCCTCCATCTGCAGCTTTCTAGTGACTGAGCCAGCCAAACCTTTAGCCCGTCTAGAGGTCTGGTCTGTCTCGAGCCGGAATGCATACATTTTTGCCCTTAACCCCGCAAACTCCGCAATCAGGGTGCCATTCGCTTCGTCCTTCATAACACCGACAACCTTTTCATTGTGGGATTCTATCCCATAACGGTTGCCGGTGCTATACCCAGACGTGTCGAACTCCTCCCCGTTGCGTCGCATCACTTCATATGGATCGCAGTTCCGCACCAAGTAGATGAAGCTGTCTGTATCCATATATAGCAATTTAGGGCTTCTAAACTGAGGAATGGCAAATTCATAATGAAATCTGTACATCCTCAGTTTAGACAGGTCAAGAATGCACATTCCGACATACACGGGTTTATTAAAAACTATCCTAGCTTTCGCCATCTCCACGGCCACAAAGTTCTTGTTGAAAACTGTTACTTGCTTAAAGTGTGGTGAAGCTATGTGTTTGCGGGCACCGCGGCGGCCCACCCATGCTGTACACAATTTCACGTCGCGGTGTTTTCGAATGTTCTCCATAGTCTTGCCGAAAATTGAATTGTTCATCAGTTTGTAAAAATCTCTCTCGAAATCTGTTTTGGCGTCACGGCGAGAACACGTATTGAGAGATATGTATTCTTTCAACCACGGTGACTGATTGAAAGATATTACCCGGTGTATTTCGGTCACCTGCAGCCCCAAGCCTACACATTGCTGGAGGACTCGGTAATGGAGAACATACCGTACCTTGTTCTCCAGTGTGGTCATCAGCTTGGGGAGGGTAGAACCTTCTGGGGCTTTGTGGTCTGGACATGGCGGTAGGTCTGCTAAAACGTCGTGTTTATCCTGAGGAATCGTAAGGTCTACCTCCAATACGAACCCCCTAGGTGAGTCAGCTGCAACGCTCATGAAATCTATGCTAGCAATCTCTTTAGCCGAAAGCCATTGAAACCCACCAGAGGGTAGATACTCCGACATGGCCCAGCCGTAAAGATTGTTTACGTCGAAGTACATTATAAAATCTTCAGACGCCTCGCGGTTGTACTCCGGCATGTACCGGTTATTTGCCTTCGCATACCTGTGGACGCACTGGCAAATACCTCCGCGAATACCTCGTTCGAAAAAGAGCAGCATGTCGATATCCGTCAGAAGGTCCAGTTCGACACGCGTGCTCCTTAACATAGCCTGCCACGAAAGGCCTGGGGATGTGAAATAGTGGGCGGGGTCCAGGGTGTACTTCCCCAAACATACACTCCTAAATTTCTCAAACAGATCTGCAAGTAACCGCACATCTGTGTCCATGTACAGACTTGCATATTCGCCCAAAGTCTTGATCTGGAAGGTCCGCCACACCTTTGTCGCGTGTTCGTAATCTTCATCAGAAATGTGTGACTCCGACAACGAACTGTAGAATTTTGATTTTGGAGGAAGCGTGGCCTCGGTGAGCTTATCCCACGAATCCATGTATTCGTAAGGGAAGACACCTTTCCGTTTAACTAATTGGAACTTCTCGGGGTCGGTGAAATGAGCACTAGTAATGCCCATGTCGTCGTCCTCAAGGGTTCCAACCAGTTTGTCTAATGGGAGCTGCATGAACCGGTATGAGTCCAGAAACCTTAACGTGATTGAAGTGTATTCAATCTTTTTCGAAAAAGAAATATAACGTTCTGTGTTGATGGGAAGCACGTCCATTCCTTCGGAATCGAGTTTTGATAATGCCATTACAATGAAATGAGCATCATACCCAGGAAAGATTGTGAAAGAAAATGGGTATGTACTTTTTAGTCTTATACTGCAAATTGCAATCATTATGTGCAGCCCCCCTAAATTCACCTGTGATATGACAATGATCGCGGACCTTGACAGGTCCCCGGTTCAATGTCTTTCTCGCAGATGTGGCATACCGTAGCATCAGCAAACTTTGCTTCTTGCTCATCTGTCATTACAAGAGGAATGCACCTCTTGTAAATTTTATCAACTTTCTTGGCAAGTTTGACGAGTTCATCAACAAGCCAATTTTCAGGGATTTTTTCCCCTGAAGGAGTTGAAACGCGACAGACTAGGAACGCGTGGACAAACGACCTGGTATGCGGCAGCGAAAGGGATATGTTTCTGGACTAAAGTAGTGTGAGAGGCGTTGGGTGGGGGACTGCAAGAATCATAAGGTAGCAATAAACTTTCAAAGTCCGCGTAAACGACGACGGGTACACGCTGCTTGGTGCACAAAATCCTTAAACTTTAAGGTTTTATCGTCGTCGCCGGGTAAATCCACTCTTACAGGATCAACCCTTGCACAGTCAATCTCGTGGCGGTCCAGGAGATCTTTGCGTCCAAAATGTTGCAGACATCTGTCACAAATAAAAATAGCACTGCTTATGCATACGTTAAAGAAGAACTGACTAACGCCGACAAGTTGTGAATCCAACAGTAATGGAATTTTTTCCCACTGCCGTCGGTAATCATCAACATGTTTATGTGGTGAAACGCGTTTGTCTGCAGTGTGATGGAGGGCCCCGGAAACTACATGTTTACCTTTAACTTCATCCAGACCGAAAACATTTACAGAATAGTCTGGATTTTGCCTCTCAAATTTAGAAATGTCAGAGAGTTTTACCGGAAACTCAATACCTGAAAAATCGAGGGGGTAGAGTGAACGTACTTTCTTAGTAGGTGCTAACCCTTGTCACCATTTTTTTTAGCGCCTTTACGTGATATGCAAGAATTGTCCATAGAAAGCACAACTCGTCATTCTTGTTTTCAACATTGATGACGGCCTTCTTTCTACAGATATCAAGTGGCAGAGCAACATAGGAAGACCCACGATAGAAAGGTTGAAAATTAGAAATGCTAATGTCGAGGGATTCTATTCTATCGAGAGTTTTGCCACTTGTCCTTTCTTGAAATTCACACAATTTTACTCTGAGCTCCGACTTCACATATTTTTCATACCAATCCGACAGGCAAGTGCTGGTTGTGACCTTCACGCATTTTAGTTAAAAAGCACATACGAGCGGTTTCTAAAATCATTTCCTTCTGTATTTTATATGTGTTAATCAGTCCAACCTGCACCTTTACAGATGGGGAGGACCGATTATCCACAATTTCGCGAACTTTACCGGCAACAAGTTTAAAGCAAGCATCAATGAAATTCATTGGATCAATGAAATTTTGAGAATTTGAAATTGTCCCGGAATAAATTCTATTTTTAAATGCACTAAGCCTGTCTTCAAGGACTAAGCGCGATACTGCTGACTCACCCATCGTTGCTGCATGATCATGACTACATAAGGCTGCCCCTGCACCGGCATACTGCCGACTTGGGCCGGGCGAAAGACCGGCATACTGTCCGCTTGACCCGGCCGATGGACCGGCGTACTGAAGGCTGGAGCCGGGCGATGGACCGGCATACTGACGGCTGGAGCCGGGCGGTGGGTTGTTGAAGTGTCGGCTGGGTCCCGGCGATGGACCGGCATACTGTCGGCTGGGTCCCGGCGGTGGGTTGTTGAAGTGCCGGCTGGGTCCCGGCGGTGGGTTGTTGAAGTGGCGGCTGGGCCCCGGCGATGGGTTGTTGAAGTGGCGGCTGGAGCCGGGCGATGGACCGGCATACTGTCGGCTGGGTCCCGGCGATGGGCGGCTGGGCAGGCGAGGTGCTGCTGCTGTGGCGGGCGGTCGGCTAAGTCCTGACGTCTCCCATGGTCGCCATATTGGTTGCGGAACTGCCTCGTTGGCTGTGTGTCCGACCGTCCCCTCTGAAACATAAAAAAGAAGAAAAATGTTTTAGTATCATGAAAAACATAATTTTTGTAAGCATAAAATAATATAGGTAAATTACTGATGTACTGGACTTACCGATATCCAGTGTGCTGGTGGTTGTGGAAGAACCCATTGTGGTGGCGGAGTTGGCGGCATGCTATGTGGTGGTGACATGCTCTGCGGCACATCCACGTCAATATTTGGGAGCATGCTCCATTGTGAGGAATCACAAGCTCTTTTTGGGCTACTTATTTCTTGAGAATTTCCCTTACGCTTCTCTGGGCGTGATGGTTCATCTGAAAAAGAAAAAATGTATTAGCAATAGTTATAAAGACATGGAAAAAAAAATCTATAGATAAATACGTACTGAAATAAAAAAGGTCGCTGAATGAAATATCCAAATCACCTGCGAACAAATAAATTAATAATATAGACTACTGCTTCAGCACTATACATTTTCATAAATATAGTTACGTAAAAAAATATTATCATTACCGAAATCATCCTCAGCGAGAATTTCACCAATGTCTGAAGCAGAAAAAAAAAGCTCATCAGTATATGTGAAAGAATTTAAAACAGCCAGAAAAAACAAGTTAAATAACAATAATTTACTTACCAATATCGCTGAATAAGCTAAGATCCTCAGAAGACATTGCGATGATTGAAGTGTTCAGCTCGGGCGCTCAGAGAAGACTGGATGGCTGAAGGGGGGTCTCAGCCCTATTTATACACGCGTCTGGAGCCATGGAGAATTGGTGTGGGAAGACTGCGCCCACGATGATGAATGTAGTGGCGCAGCTGTGTGCATTCAATTACGAACCCGCATCCTGCAGCTGCGTGGGGAGCGATAATTCGAGTGTGGGGCAGCTGTGCTCATTCAATTACGGACCCGCATCCAGCAGCTGCGAGGGGAGCGATAATTCGGGTGTGTCGCAGCTGTGCGCATTCAATTACGAACCCGCATCCAGCAGCTGCGAGGGGAGCGATAATTGATGGCTTCCGGGTGTGGCGCAGCTGTGCGCATTCAATTACGAACCCGCATTCAATTAAACTCCCCTAGTTCCTCGGCTCCCCTCCGCTCCAAGGCGTGAGTCAATTAATATTAATTAAAATCAATTAGGGCTCCCCCGCAAATCAATTAAAATCAATTAGCCTCAATTAAAATTAATTAAAATCAATTAGCCTCAATTAAAATCAATTAAAATTAATTAAAATCAATTAGCCTTAATTAGCATTAATTAAAATCAATTAGCATTAATTAAAATCAATTAACATTAATTAAAATCAATTAACATTAATTAAAATCAATTAAGGACCCCACGCAATTCAATTAAAATCAATTAACATCAATTAAAAACTGTCCGCATCCCCGCCTTTTAACACTACTCAACATAACACTTGCATATCCTTACCGCTTTGACTACAGGGCGTAAATGAAGTTATATATGTTCAATTTCTTGGAGAGTTTTTCGATATAAATAAATTGAAAGTGAATTTAATTCTTAATAATATACGTTTCTAGCACAAATATTATCTTTTTTCTTATGTCCTAACTAAAATATTTATATTACAATATATTATTAAATTCAACATATATATCTTCATTTACACCCTGTAGTCAAAGCGGCAAAGATATGCAAGAAAGTTTTATGTTGTAATATTAAGAAGAATAGGTACTTACAATTGCATAAGGTTTGACTTTGACACTTTGATATATGGCCATGACAATAAAATAAAATAGATTTTCACCCTTACATTTTCTTATAATTTTTATTTATTTATTTTAAGGGTGAAGGACTCATTTTTATCAAAAATTGAAGATAACAAGTTTTGATCAGCACAACAAATGCTATCTAAATCAATTTTTATTGGATCGATATTATGACTTTAGTTCAAATGTCCACTATTTTCCAATCCCGAACCACTGTGCGTGGGTTCGAATCCCCGTGCGGCCATCCAGGTTTCGGCTCTCGTTGGTTTCCCCAAATCACCCCACGCTAATGCCGGGATGGTTCCTTCAAAACGCCATGGCCTAATTCCTTTCCATTCCTTGCCCCAATCCAATCCTTTCCCGCCTCTGATGACCTAGACATCGACGAGGCGTAAAGAAAAAAAAAAAGAATAAACAACAAACGTTCTGGCCTCGCATTCGGGAGGACGTGGGTTCGAATCCCCGTCCGAGCATCCAGATTTGGGTTTTCCATGGTTTCCCCAAATCACTCCAGGCAAATGCCGGGATGCTTCCTTCAAAAATGCCATGGCCGAATTCCCTCCCGTTCCTTGTCCCGAGTCCCATATCGCCTCTAATGACCTCGATGTCGACGAGGCGTAAAGCCATAAGTAAAAAAATAACTAAAAAAGCTATCTATCCTGACCTCAACATGGGACAACTCGTCAAGCTTTCCCGAAAGAAACGAATCGTCGATCTTTACTTTTTTATGTGCAACCATCGAGCCTTTTCTTTCAACGACCATGTCTTAAACTAACTATCCAACCAGGACGAGAACATCTTTCGTAGCCTTTTAGGCTTTGTGTGCTCAGAACTAACATCAATGGTCAACTATTTCCAAAAACTCCTCGTTTCTTCCTCTTATAATACCTTGAATAAAATTTTTATACTACGTTTTCTTGTTTCGTATTCTTGTACTCCCAAATAATCATCGATTACGTTTTTGTCAATAATTTCGCAAGTTAAACCAAACACAACTTTTATTTCACAGCTTTTCATAATTACAACTTCCATTTCTGTCTGTCGAATTCGTACGCCACTGTAATAAACTTTATAAAGTTTTTTCATTTATATTTCAACTGTTTCAGAATTTCTGCAGCTTCATCCAGGCTACCGCTGTAATCTCAGGGGGCATCCGTTAATTACGTGAGGTGTTTTTCCAGAATTCTGGACACCTTCCCCCAATCCGTGTTGAGATCTGGTAGGACACCGGCCGCTAAGATGACGTTAGGTTTTGAGGGGATTCCCCCCCCCCTCCCCCCGCTGTCGTCTGTAGACTTTTTTTAAGCTCTACTGTTTATCAAGAATTTAAAAAGAAGACGTGGTATTTCTGTCGCCCCCCCCCCCCCTGGTGAGATTTTGCCGTACCTCCCCCCCCTCCATTTCACCTAAGATAATTAGTGGACGCCCTCTTGCCTCTTCATAATTATTCCTTTTCCCCGACTCCAAATCGACAAATTACTTCTTGCCTTCAGAGATAGTCATAAACTAGGATTAGTATTGTACATGTTTAATTCGTAATACAGATCAATATATTATTTCATATTTATAATTATTAATATACGGGCGTGACATATGACTGCTACATATTCATAGGTCTCTTCCGAATCCATTTGATCCTCTCCTCCTTTTCTTAAAGTTTGTACCTCTGTTTATGGGACATCCTGAATCAGGGCCGGCTTAAGGAATTTAGGGTACCCCTGCGAAGTTTGATTTCGGGCCCCCCTACTTCTTTTCTAGATGTAATTTTGCTTCACTTTTGATAATTTTATGACTTTATACACACACACACACACACACACACACACACACACACACACACACACACACACACACACATAATCTGTGTGTAGAACTCAAACAACGATTAAAGAGAAGGACTGAGGTTTCTCTAAATCTGTGTACAAACGGGCCAGTAGTTTATTGAGCATTATCCGAATGGGACCAACTTCATCAAGTCTTTGGTGTTTTATCAATGCATCTCATATGGATCTCCCAACTACTGTCACTTTCATTTCTGGTTAAGCCATGCTGCCAATTGTGTCAAATGAAATTATTTTTGTATTCAATTTTATAGCTATTATATTTATAATACACTTTTTGTATACGACATTTCTTTTCTTGCCTTTCTTTGCTGGTACATATAGATTTTGGGGCTGGAGACACGTGAACAGGCATACACATTTTAATTCAACAACGTTTTGTATGAAACGTCAAAAGATGAGTGAGTTTATTCGAACGAAATTACATAAACTGCTGAAACAGGTTCAGAGCAATACTCGCCTTTAAATATTTAGGCCTATTGTAATTACATCAGATACGACTTTCTCAAAAGTGAATCTGATGAAAGACTTCTCGTTGAACTCCACGCTTATGAAACGTTTATTGTGAACGCAGCTTAACATTCTAAATTTGTAAATTATTTATTTTAGCAGGAAAATTGTTAGTTAAGTGAGGACAAATTTTGAAGGGGATCGTAGCGGGCCCCCCTAAAGCTTGGGACCCCCCCGCAACTGCGGTTCTTGCGGCCGGCCCTGTACTGAATTTACCTCAGTTCCCGAGGCTGGTTCTGCTTTCAGAATTCTGAAGCCTTAAAAGTGCACACTTGGGAGCAATGACCGGGTCTTTCTGGGTACAGCCAATCTTGGAATCAATTTTCGCGGTCTGTACCCCGTCCTTGCTGGCGGAAATACATTCTGCCATCTAACTTTCACTTTTTATGTTCTGAGTTATTTATGTTTCTCCAGGTGGAACATGCTGGCTAGCGAGTGGTTGTCAGTTTCTATTGCGGTTCAACGTATTGGTGCAGTTTTAGTCTCCATAGTGTTATTAAATCGATTTAAGTAAAAGTGTGGTTCGCAAAAATATCTACATGCATACTCTGTAATTCACAAATATTGTGGGTGGCAGAGGGTGCTAAGCACAAACGTAATTCTGTACATTCTAGTTCCATATAGCATGAGGAAAGAAAGAATAAATAAAAGCATCAGTACGGCATCTTATTTCTCTAATCTTATCTTTCCTGTCATCGCGATCTAAATAGGTTGGCGGAAGAAGTATTCCATTGCACTCCCAAATCAAAGAATTTCGCATATTTTCGAATATATACAAACGAAAACGACGTCGTCTGTCTGCAAACAATCCTATCGTATGTATCAATTCTGTAACGCTTTCGTAAGGACTGTAAGTAGCAGTCACGAATCGAGCGGCTCTCCTCTGTACTTTCTCTAACGTGTCAATCAATCCCTTGCGATAGGGATCCCAAACTCCACAACAATAATCCAAACGTGGACGCACTAGAGTTTTGTACACAATTTCCTTTGTATGAGCACTACAATTCCTAAAATACGACCTATGATCGTAATTTAGAATTAGCTTTGCCTACGAAGGAAGTTATGTGCAAGTCCCATTTCATGTTGCTTTGTACAATTACCACCAGATACTTCAGGGAATCAACCGTGTCAAAAACCGAATTGCTTACTTTGTACTCGTGAACAAACGGATTCTTTTTGTTACTTATTCGCATTGTCTTGCACTTTTTGCTGTTAAGTGTAAGCTATCATTTACTGCGCCATTCCGAAATAACATCTAGATCGCGCTGAACTTCTAAGCAATCATCAGAGCACCTTACTTCCCAACAGATAAGTGCATCATCAGCAAACAATCACAACCTGAAATTAACGTTGTCACCGATATCGTTTATAAAAATTAGGAAAAGAAGTGGTCTTATTCCACTTCCATGAGGAACGCCCGAAGTAACATCCAGTTTAGAAGACATGAGAATAACATTGTCTTAATGTACATACATTTTGTGGCTGTGGTCAGGTGATCTCTCCACCCACTGTGTGTTTGATACCTCGGGTTTGCGATTGCAGAATTTTTCGGCAGAGTTAAAATTACAAAAAAAAAAAAAAATAACTTAAATATTGACGGACCAAGTTCGTAGACCTCAAACGATGCTACATTCAAAGATTTAGTTTATGTTTTTGCTGAAACTTAACGAACCGGCATTGCAGAAAAAGGCTGCGTGGAATAACGTATTATCGAGACTCAAAGCGGCTACACACGACCCAATTTCGATCCCAATCTGCAGGGGCAATCCGGTAGGGTCTCTGCAGTTTGCTATGTAAATAGTCAAATTGGGTCTACTACCCCCGGTATCGGGAGATTGGCAGGGCCCAACAAGCAATTTACGTACAGATTGTCCCTGCAGACAGGGAGCAAATTGAGACGTGCCTAGTGTGATTGCAACTATTGAGACAATTTCGTCTCAGGCGGCTTGGTGCAGGGAGCGAATGCGTTTCGTGCCATTAGTCGTGTATGTCGTTAAAAATGTCTAAAGCGGAGTGGACGAATATTTTCGAAATTTATAAGGATATACCACAAATGTGAGACAAACACAACAAACTATATAAACCGCAAAATGCGGAAGAAAGATTTCAAGTTTTGCTCGAAATTTACAAGGAATTTGACCAGGAAGTAACAGTTGCAGTCATTTTTCTTTCTTACTGTAGTGTTTTAGACGTTTGTAGGTAGCCCAACATGTTTCAGGAATGATGCCAGAAAGCATTTGCGGTGAAATCGGCGAACTAAATTTCATATTTTCCATTGGTTTGTCTACCTGCCAAAAATTTCAAAGTAACGAATAATCGTTTTGTGGCGCTTATACTTATTAGGGGATCACTAAATGAAGTAACTCTACAAAATTTCAGAATCTACTCTCAGAAAATTTCTAAAATCTTCTGGCTCAAGGCTTCTCAAAATGTTCATGTAAGATAACTTTTTTCTTAATAAAATCAATTTTTTCACTCAATGTCTTCTTTTTCTCTCAGTACAGTTGTTAAAACGATTTATTCTTTTTGTTGTTTTAACACAAAAGGAGCTATCGTTAAGCGCTTGCAACTAGCAGCCTTGCAATCACAATGTGAACTAAAATTGGGATCGAAATTGGGACTGAAATTGGGACCGAAAATGGGACCGAAATTGAGACGTGATTGCCTCTGCTGATTGCCTCTGCTGATTGCCCCTGCTGATTGCCCCTGCTGATTGCCCCTGCTGATTGCCCCTGCTGATTGATTCCCCTGCTGATTGATTCCCCTGCTGATTGCCCCTGCTGATTGCCCCTGCTGATTGCCCCTGCTGATTGTGACCGAAATTGGCTTGTTTGTAGCCGCCTATAGAACTTGTGAGACCACCGTTTGGCTTGTGTGTCGCAGACGTCCCCCACTGTGGTCAATTGCGTAACCCCGTTGCGACCCTGGATCCTATTGGCAACTCATGTCCTGACACCCGAGATGTTGTCGGATGGATCGCTTTCCACGTCGGCCATGTTGCTTCAGCAGTGATCTGCAAGCAGTCGTCAAACTCTCTACTCGTTTGACACAATCCTCCACTTCCTCTTAAACTCCCCTAATTCTTCATCTCAATATACTCATTACAGACTACATCGTCGATTATCTGCTTGTTATGTTCTCTCCCTCTACATTTTTTACATCGAGCGTGGTGGGTACGCAGGTTCGGGAGGT
>JARYHS010010375.1:0-33246 GCA_031002005.1 Vandiemenella viatica
TTAAAAAATGTCTGTTTCAATGTGTGTGTTAAGAGCAAGACATTTTTATTTATCTATTTATATAAAAAAAGAAACATAAAATCGTGATCTCGAGTAAGTTTGGATAGTCTAGGGAATGGATGTTCTGTTCGAAATTTAACAATTTCAGTATTGGGGCTTGCAGCTTCAAATAATACCATCTCAGAATCTTTAACTAACAGTATAGTTGGTTATAGGTTCGATCCTCGTCGATGTGGGCACTGAGAGCAGGGACTATGCTTGACACTTTACATTGGTTCTAGAAAAGTGTAGACAATTTTTAGCATCCTGCAGTTGCGTGGCAGGTTGGAAGTGGAAATTTTAGTGCCGATACTGATCACCATACTTTGTACGGAAGTATTAAATCCCAAATCTCTCCGCTGCAAGTGGAGGTGAAGGCGTATGGAGGTTCTTACACTTCATGGAAATATTAACGTTTAAACTTGATGTCTTTGCAAAAAACGAGTCTGAGGGTCCAGCATTTGGTTTAATTAAATGCCTTCTTTCATCTTAATGCCTGATACAAACAATACACTTGCAACGCAGCCATCTACACCTGTAAGCAAACTAACAAAAACCCGAGCGGGCTGGTGGCTCTGTGGATAAGGCGCTCCGAGTTCGAATCCCAACGTGGACTAGAATTTTTACAGCCTGTGAACCCTTCACAACACCCAGGTTCCAGTCGCTCCATGGCTCTGATTTCCGTTAAGCTGTAGCTCTCGGAGGAAAACAAAGTGGCTTAGTACGCCAACCTGCGGGCTGTGGACTCAGTTAAGATTTTCATTTTCTATGGAAGGAGCCTGGGAACAATTTCGCCATAGATATGCGACGGTAGTGTGTTATCACTGGCTTCTGGAGCACAGGGCAAACCTTTCACTTTACACTTCCCTTACGCTACTTTCAGAATCGATTCGTCCGTTTGAAGACGAAGGTGACAGCGACGGAAGTGCAACCGTTTTGACGTGAGTTGGGGGAGGGGCGTGACAATCGATCTGTTACACAATGGACACGGCGAGCTGCGCCGTGCAGCACTCTGACTGATTGGCATCGCCGCAAACACTGCGGTTGCCACGGCCACTGTGCGCGATGGCTCCCTCCAGGGTGGACGTCGCCGCCGACGGCTGCGGGTCGCCGGAGTCTGCACAGGTAGACCCGCGAGGCTCCTGCACGCTGGGGCACTCACAACTTAGGTTTAGCAATGGCGTATAACGACGGACGGAATGTTTATCTCGTTTGTTTGAAGCAGGGTTGTAACGGAAGCCATCTTTGCACATGTTTAGTGCTTTACATCTGCTGATGCGGAAGTTTTACGGAAGCGGAAGTGTAGGTCGAAAAATAGATTTATAATTATTTTCATTTTAATATTTTATGAAAAATAAACTTAAAATCAAAATAAGTATATTTTTATCCAAAAATTCTAAATTTTCATAAGCAAAGTTTATTTTCATTTAATACTGGCGTATTGATTTATTTTACCTTATCTTTCAACAAAAAAGTGGGATAATCTCACAGTGAATTAAATTATTTCCGTAGCTACGCTTGCTTTTAAAAAATCTTTGTCTTATGGAGTTGCGACTCGACTAATTCAAGCGTCATGCACAAGGGCACGCCACAGCACATCTCCATGCTCGCCACCCGTCTTTCCACCGCTCTCTACCGGCCCATTAGCGGTCCAAGTTGTAGAATCTACGATTATCCTATTTTCCTATAAAGGATTCTTGATGTCGCGTGAACGGGGTTACAGTACTACATACAAGACGTGGTTGCATGTTGTTGGACTCCCAGACAACCAACACGGGTCGCTGCCGTCCAACAAGCTGTGACGTTGGATCATGATTGGGGGAAACATCCTACGAGTGTGCGAGGAGGACACTGGTGTGCCGCGAGAAAATACTAGTAAAAAGGATTGCGTGGAACATTTTGTTTGATCCCTTCTATTAGCGTGAACGGATGAACGCATCCTGCGGTAGTTCTACACGGATGTCCTGTAAGTTGGACCGTGAATAGCCCGCTGTACTTTACATGCAAGTTCAAACTTTTAAATTCGTCGCGTTCAGTTCATTTTTACTTTTATTACAAGATTGTAAGAAAAAACCACCACCTTGTTGTTAGCTAAGCGACAGAACCTCATATAAAGAGAAAAGAATAATATATATTGCAATTATTAAACAAAACATCCGTTATACATCCGCATTAAAAATTGTGGATGCGGATTCGGAGCTCCGTGACACGCCTAGTTTGAAGTGATAAAGAGATGTTCGTAAACGAGGCTGGGTAGTGTGAATTGTTTTGAGGAACTCAATTATTCCATCTGTATAACAGGCCTTTATTGGCAGACTCTTTCTCAAGTTGCAGGGTAATTACTTTTTGAGATTTGTAAGAATCATCGAGTTTAGACCGGTTTTGATTATTGCTGGTCTAATCCCTCTGACAAAATACTTTTAAGCGTTGTAACTCAACTAAAAAATGGGGAAAAAAACTCTTATACATATACGTTTGACTTAACCGGAACTACATTTGTTTTGATTCAATATCTCCAACCTTGTTTATACAACTCTTTATCGCCATCCTTTTCTCCATAACTTTTATTTAATAATTTAACATAAGTATATAAATACGTAGTAAAATATCATCCAATAGTTTTTCATGAACCAGCTGCTGTACGAAGGTTTGTACTTTGTAAAGGGATATGAGATGAAGTGGGATCTTCTGCCGAAGTTACTGGCGCGGATGATTTGACTTGCATTTTACAATTTAGGTGTACTCAAGAATGTCGCAAGTGTTGTGAGAAATATAATGAGGCCATAACCATCAGAAATGAATTAAACAACTGATGGTGCTTTGCAGTCACAATTAAAACCATATACTGCCATTTATACATAATGTCTGGTAGACAGTGTTCTTAAATCAGCCTTTTCCTAACAACTGGCTTTATCTACGCCCCCTCTGGCGAGGATAGGTAACTCCTTAGTACAGAGGTGGCCAACCCGCGGCCCGCAAGATTACAAAATATATTTATTTTAAAATGGACAAAGTAGTAAAAACCAATGTATTAAAAAATACATTATTTGTGCATCCATATTTTCAAAAAATGATTTCATTTATATTTATGTGTATCATTTTTAGTGTTAAATATTTCTTTAAAATGTGCATTTAGTATCATCATTATTATATTATCTATGTTTACATGTAAGAATAATACTAAACACAATAATAATAATTCATTGTGTTTCAATATTTCACTAAAAAATGTCTATAGTGGGTCTAAATCTAATATGGCAATATATAATTTTATATGCGGCCCGCGGAGTTATGATGCATTTCCAAAGTGGCCGGCAAGATCATTTGGGCTTGCCACCCCTGCCTTATTACAACTGTAACTATATGATAATAATTTTCCTAATCGCCTTTTTCATAGTTCCTCACCGGCGGCTCAGTATTCGTTTGTTGTAGTCACCTACGTGTTGACCTACGGGGACTTTACGAGAATGAGATATTTATTAATGTTGTGGTTGGGGACATTCCAGCGTGCAGGGGAAGGCAATGAGATGAGTCTAAAGTTGAACACTTGTCGGCAAGCTACAGTTACCAAGAGCAAGAAATATTGCTGTCATTATGACCGGACCAAACACATTGGTGACAGGACCTCGCTCCCCGTCAGATAGTAGGAATAGAGTTTGGGTTAATCGAGGAGAGAAAATAATTCGACCACTGTTCAGATATGAGGCTCGTGATAGGATGCTTACTGGAAAATCACGGCCAATATCTGCGGACTATTTACATATCTAGTTACAAAAGGTGACTGAAATAATTTGCACTACTACTAAGATACTTACAAAGACGTGGGCATAATTCGATATTTGAACTCAGGTGCACTGAAACTCTTTGATTAACTGTTTAAACTTCTGCCGCAGATAGCTCGCAGTCCCAGTTTGGAAACACTCTCTTAGAATCATCACGCTGAAGCAGTTGGTAGTATACACCAGGTGCCAGTGGAGCGGGGATCCTCATCACGATGTTCAGCAGCAAGCTATCAACTGGGCTCTACGAGGGATAAGGGGGTGGATGTGCATACGAATCCTGTAAGTTACTGTTGATGAGGTTTCAATGGATCATCATGTTAGGGTTGAAAAGTCGCCGTCCTCATTCCCGCATTGGTGATTAGCCACCACCAGCGACAGAAGTTGAAACAGTTAATCAAGGAGTTCCAGTGCACCTGTGTGCAACTATCGAATTATCCCAACGTCTTTGTAAGTATCTTAGTAGTGGTGTAAATTATTTCAGTCGCCTTTCGTAACTAGACATGTTAATAGTCCGCAGATATTGGCCGTGATTTTCCAGTTAGGATCCTATCACGAGCCTCATATCTGAACAGTGGTCGAATTCTTTACTCTCCTCTCATCCATGTTTTCAAAAATCAATCCGTCAGTTTTCTTACCGCTCGGCCTGCCAGAAATCACTGCATCTACATAACCCGTCACTAATTGGGACTTGTAGTTAAAAGTGGAATCCAAACCAGGCAGCGTACCAGAGGTGAATGTCAGCTATAGTTCAGATAAATTTTATTTCAGTTTCGACTTGAATTGTCACATATTAGTATTAATCTGGTAATTTTGTTTAATACAAGCCGTGTGTAACACATATGTGTAAATCAGTAAAAAAAGTTTATTATACAAACAAGTAGCGAAAGAATGTTCAACTGGAATTTCAAAGAACAGTGCTGTAAAAGTGTATAAGTAAATGAGGTGCTGTTCCAAACCGGCATGTAAGGATTATCCCTATATCTGTGAGTGCAGTGTGTATATATAAAGATTTGAACTGTAGATATTAATCGTAATAACACACATGTAAAACACATTTACAGCCACTGATGATGCCCTACACGACAAGGGCGAAACGCGTCTGGGGAATAAAATAAAATTCACCAAAACAGTTGTTTGTTGGCGGAGTTATTTAAAAAATTATTTTCACATATCACGTATCCTGAGAGTACCACGTGAGATATAATTTGCTATTGCATTGGTACTGATTTTTGGACACTTTAATGTTACTTTCTCAGCTTTACGATGTTATTCTAAAATGAAACATACCTTACTTTATTCTTGGGCTTTACATGAAAATCAGACCAGGATAAATCGCCTTTAAAGAAAAAATGAATATTAATTTGTGAATTTTCTTTTAATTTTCCATTGTTTCGATATCACTTAAAAACACGGGAATTGTGCTAGACTCAGTACTGTTTAACATATATACCAATGATCAGCCTATCTCCTCCAACAGCAGCAGTTTTCTGTAAGCTAATGATCTTGCTCTGGACTCACAGAGCAAAGACTTTTATTCAGTTGAGAGCACCTTCACTAACGCTCTTCAGAGTTTTTCAAGATACTATAACACAAATCAGATTAAACCAAATCCTGAGAAGACACAAATACGTTCTTTTCATTTAAGGAATAAAGGAGCCACTTGTCGGTTAAGGCTAACATGGTCGGGAGTCGAACTGGAACACTGCGATACTCCAAAATATCTAGGAGTGACCCTTGACAGATCTCTTACATTCAGGAAACATTGCATGAATTCCAAGCTTAAAGCTTCCACTAGGAACAATCTCCTAAGAAAACAGACTGGGTCACAGTGGGGTAGTCAACCTGAAACCATCCGAACTTCTGCCTTAGCAATATGTTATTCGCCTTCAAAATATGCCTGTCCTGTACGGTACAACCCAACTCATGCCAGACAGATGGATTGCACTTAATGAAACCTGCAGATCCATACATAAGAGGCTGTTTAAAATCCACTCCAGTCGAATGGCTCCACCGCCTCGCAGGAAATGCTCCACCTTCTATTCGAAGAGAAACTTCAGTGAACAAAGGGAAAAGTGGACCATGAAAGAACTCATCCATTAAATGGGCATTTAACACACAGGCAAAGACTGAAGACCAGGAAAAGTTTCCTTAGAACATCACAGGAACTTACAAGTTCAATTGAGAAAGCCAGATTACAACTGTTGGAAGTTTCCCTTCACCATGGCTGGGGAACATTGTCTGAAACTTTACCACCTGGCTCTCTGTATAGGCTGAGATCACTAGTAGGAAGATCCAAAGTCAACCTAGCGAGAAGGGACTATGCGGAGATGGATGACATCAAGAGCGACTTCGGAGAAGATCATGTTCAGCACATGCTCCAGTGTCGACTGTGTCCAGCATCCTGCTTGGGAAATGATCTATATGAGGTCTCAGAAAATGCACTGGAAGTGGCCAAGTTTTGATCTAGTACAATTTTATGTTTGTAATTGCGTAACAACACGTTTCCGACACAAAATAATAAAACCTCAAAACGAAACATAACGTTTTTTTTTTTGTTTTTTTTTGCTATCGTCAGTCTTATCTGCTTCATATATTCTAATCTCTGTCTTCCTCTACAGTTCTTACCTTCGACTGTTCCCTCCACTAACAAATTAACCAATCCAGCATGTCTCAAAATATGACCTACCAGCCTGTCTCTTCTTTCTGTAAGCTTATTCCACAAACATATTTCCTCACCCATCATTTCCAAAACTCGTTCATTTCTTATTTTGTCTGTCCACTTAATTTTCAGCATTCTTCTGTAGCACCACATTTCAAATGCTTCAATTTTCCATCTTTCCGATACTCCCAAAGCCTATGTTTCGCTACCGTAAAGTGCTGTGCTCCACACAAAGAGTTTTAAAAAGTTCTTTCTAATTCCTAGATCAATATTTGAAACTAAAAGATTTCTCTTTTTCATGAAGGCTCTTTTTGCTAGTGCAATTCTGTTTTTAACATCATTCCTCCTTCGGCCATTGGTTGTAATTTTGCTTCCTAAGTAACAGAATTCACTTACTTCTCCAACTGCATTCGATCCTATTTTTATATTTAATCTACTATTATTGGTATCAGTTCTGCTACATTTCATCACTTTTGTCTTGCTTTGACTTATGTTCAGTCCAAAATCTTCCTTCAGTATTTTGTTCATGCCATTCAGTAACTGCTCAATATCCTCAGCCCTTTCTGCTAACAAGACATTATCATCAGCAAATCGTAGCATACTGATTTTTTCATCCTGAACACTTATGCCACATGGAAATTATTCTTTAACTTTCTTCATTGCTTCTTCTACATACAAGTTGAATATTAACGGGGTAGACTACAACCTGGTCTCACACCCTTTTTAACTGATGCATGTCTCTCTACTTTTATTACAGCCATTTGATTCTATATAGTTTATAAAGTATTCTTCTATCTCGATACTTTAGAACTGACTTCTTTAAAATTTTGAACATCTTGTCCCACCTAACATTATCAAAAGCTTTTTCTAAATCAACAAACGCCATAAACGTATCTTTATTTTTCTTGACCCGCCCTTCAAGTATTAATCTTAAAGCCGGAATTGCTTCCCTTGTACCACGATTTTTCCTAAACCCAAACTGATCTACACCTGCTATCGCTTCTACTACCCTTTCCATACTTCTGTATATTATTCTTGCCAGTTATTTTGAAGCATGTGATGTTAGAGTAATGGTGTGATAATTCTCACATTTTTAGGCTTCTGCTTTCTTCGGGAGTGTGAAGATGATATTTTTATTAATATCATTTGGAATTTCTCCTGTTTCATAACTTTTTGATATCAGCTTGAATAATCTTTTGATTCCTTCTTCTTCTAGGGATTTAAGAAGTTCTTCAGGGATCTCATCAATTCCAACTGCCTTATTTGTTTCAAGTCACGCAGAGCTCTATTAAATTCTGTCCTCAAAACAGGATCTCCCAAATCATCAATATCGACATCGCCTTCCTTTTTCATTACGCTATTGTTCAAGTCGTCCGCATCATACAGTTTCTCAATATATTCCTTCCATCGGGTAGCTCTATCGTCTGAACTTAAAATAGGTTCCCCATCGGCAGCTTTAATGTTCACACTTCTTTTCTCCATTTCTCTAAAATTCTGTTTGATCTTTCTATATGCAACATCTACTTTACCTACGACCATTTCCTTTTCTACTTCTCCACACTTTTTTTCTAGCCATTTTTCTTTTTTATATATTTCCTATTTATTTGATTTCTAAATTACCTGTACTGCTCTCTTCCTGCTTCATCCTGAGCATTTTGATACCTTCTCCTCTGATCCATTAGCTCCAAAATATCTTCTGTGATCCAAGGTTTTCGGGAAGGTTGTTGCCTAAAGCCTAATGTTTCTTTACCAACTGTCATTAATGTATTCCATTCGTCCTCGGTTGAGCTCCTTTCAAAGTTACTTCTCAGACCTAAGTCTAACATTTCTGCAAATTTTTCTGTCGTGCTAAATTGTTTCAGTTTATTCACTTCCAATCTGTTCTGCTTATACTGCTTCCTTATTCGCTTGAATTACAGACTTCACTTCATTACTATCAAATTATGATCAGAGTTTATGTCTGCTCCTGGGTACACTTTACAGTCTAGAATTTGATT
This sequence comes from Vandiemenella viatica, assembly GCA_031002005.1. Classification (NCBI taxonomy): domain Eukaryota; kingdom Metazoa; phylum Arthropoda; class Insecta; order Orthoptera; family Morabidae; genus Vandiemenella; species Vandiemenella viatica. The sequence goes on from JARYHS010010375.1 coordinate 8,478, forward strand.
GCTGAATCTCTTTTTGACCATGGTATAATCTAGCTGATATCTGCCTGTATCCCCTGGACGTTTCCAGGTGTATAGTCTTCTTGCATGGTTCTTAAACAATGTGTTTGCCATTACTAGCTTATATCTTTCAGAAAATTCTAACAGCCTGCTCCCTCGCTCATTTCTTTCCCCTATACCAAAAGATCCTACAGTATTCCCCTGTTTTACTTCTCCCACTATTGCATTACAATCACACATGGTTATTAGATTTACCTCTCCTTCACATATTGGATTAGTTCTTCAATTTCTGCTTATTTATTCTCGATTTCTTAGTCATTCTCCTATGACGTTGGCATATATACTTGTACTAATGTGGTTCGAACGGGCTTAGTTTCTATCCTCATCAAAATAATCCTGTCACTAAATTGTTCATAATAGCTCACTCGTTTCCCTACCCTCTTATTCATTACAAATCCTACTCCAGTGACTCCATTAACAGCTTGTGTGCTAATTATCCTGTGTTCCCCAGACCAGAAATCCTGAGCGTCCTTCTATTTAATCTCGCTAATCCCAACAACTAACTTAGGTTGTTCCATCTTCTTTTTTAAGTTTTCTAACCTACCTGCCCCATTCAGACTTCTAACATTCCGCGCTCCGACTCGTAGTGTTTCTATCCATTCTGATGACTCCTCCCTGAGCAGTCCCTACCCGGAGATGCGATTGGGGGACTATTTTGCCTACGGAATATTTTACCCAGGAAGAAACCATCATGATATATGTAATTTGAGAGGATTACATGTCCTCGGGATACCCTTTGGATCTTAGATGCAGTGGTTTCACATTGCGTTCTGCATCCCTATGCCGTTGATTATTTCCGATTCATCTGCTTTTAGGGACCTTTTCCAACCCCAAGGGGAAGAGGGTGCCCTGAACCGCTGCCCGCTCTTCCGCCCTCCTTTTTGAGGTCGTTGGCAAGCAGTGGGTAACTCCTTATACCGGGAATCTTTCAGTCGCCAGATCCTCGTCCGTGCAAACAGATTGCACCACGTGATGGAGAGGTTCACATTTGGTTAGAAAAGGCTAGTAAAGTCTCTCCCAATCCCTTACACCCCCATAAAGACCTGATGAGTACTTTTTGCATGAATGTGGGGTAATTTGTGAACTGATTCATTTCAAATATTAGCTATCAAAATTATAATAATTTACATATGGGAGCGTGAAAGCACATGGTTCTGAAACCCAAATCCGTTAGGTAGTTTTTCCGTGAATACGTTCATCCAAACAAACAGTCAGACATATTTTTCTTTAGTCCTCAGTTTGTCGATGTCTCACGAAGATGAAACATAGCATCCTGGGCTACATTGAATTAAAAACGCCAAATGAATCTGTTATTTTACTATTTATTTATCTTGTTTCATGGATCCCTGCTGAGGAAGGACCTATGGGAGGTGAAACATGTCATGGTTAATAAACTTACATACAATATGAATCATAATCCTAGTAAAAACAATTTTACGTTCCAAAGACAAATAAAGAGAATAACAATAAACATTAATTTTTACAACTGAATTTTGCAAAAGTCATATTGAATACAATTAATTAATTTGTTAATACAATTAATTAATTTAGACTCGTAATACTGTCTGCTTGAATCGTGGCGAACGATACGTAAGTGTCTTTTCGCAGTAGAAATATTTAACTCATACCAAAAAAATATGCAACAGTAATCACTTCTTAAATACACTTTGACCTTAGAGTTTAACAATTCTGGTATTGTAGTCTTAAAAGCAAATGTTTTTCTGTAAGTAATCATTATACAGAAGTTTTATTCCGCAAAATATTAGCAGCACATTGCTAAAAAATTTCCTTCAGGAATTTATTATAATGCCAAACTTGAAATTCTTGAAGATGTTCAGGAAAGTCTTTTTTCCATATATTAATTTCATGTTACATCAACTCTTAAATGCCAACATTTATATGTCTAAAACGCATTAGATAAACACCACACATAAACATTGTCTTATCAGTCCTTGCCACATTTAATATCTGTGAAAATGTTCCTAAACTGAAAACAGTGTTACCACGTTAGTTTATAGGAAAAAAATTTACGGCAATGTAAGCAGTTACTGAAGATTTATCTTTTCATTACTGTTATGAATGTTAGGCTCAAAATTTAATATAAGCACTACATTTAGTATAAAGCTTATGCAAATATGTATGCATGCTGTGTTTAGAATATACAGTAGTTAGTCATAATCCTAAGCAATCTGCAAATAAGTGATATACGAGTAGCTAAAAGTCACAAATGGCAACAAAAGACGCTTTCCCCTTAACATTATTCTTTACACAAACTTCTGATTTTCTACAACTGCATCTACAAATTAACACAATTACCAACACCATAGTAAAATGTTCAATATTTAGAAATACAATACAACAAGTACAACTTGCTTCCACTTCAGTGGTTTTAAACAAAGATAATTATGGATTGGATTCCACGTTAAAATGTAGGTCCCAGAGGATAGGGAATTTCTGATACAATGGCCCAGCAAGCCTCCTAAGGGATGACCCAGTTATCTTCAGGTTTGGTGTAAATTTTTAATGTAATTATATATTCCAGCATGAATTCCAACTTTCAAGAAAAAAATCCCATAGACATGGCATCATTTTTATTCAAACAGTTTCTGAATGAATATTATTTATATAGGGATCAAATCAATTTATCCTCTTTTGGATTAAATATTGCAGGATATGACTTTTTAATTTAACATGTAAAATTTCTATTGCTAACATTATAAGAAAGTGTGGTGAAACACAAATGGGGAGGTGCTAAATAAAAGTGATGTGAGACTGGATGCATTCTGAGGTATCCAAGACTGCAGGGTAGGGGAGGGGAGAGACACGCAGAGAAATGAGTACAGAAAACAGAGGCGGATAGGTGAATTCTGTAATAGTTGAATACTTGTGACAAGTGTTGCATAGGATACATTAGTGCACAAAGCATAATTGGCCCGAAAGCGTTACACTATTTGCATATAATATAAAAATTAGTAAAATTTATATAATAGTAACCGAACACACAAACACATCAACAATAATGATGTATCTACAACCATGTCAGTAGCTATCTTGGTGTACTGGTTCAATGACTGAACCTCCTATTCGAGAAGTTATGCTGGATACATATTGCTATGAAGTACTCTAAAAATGTGAATTAGAAAGAATTCTTGTTAAATTCAGAACTTACCCTGTTAAACCACAATCCCTATTGTAGAAGGAAATTCCTCACATTGATATGATGATAGATCACTGTATTATGGTCCATCTCGATTCTAAAAATAAGACATAAAAAGATCCAGCTACTTTACAATGCTTAAAGTACCCACAAATCACATTCATGAATGTATCATGGTAGTAAGACTTGAGATGTCCCATTCTGTAGATCTCATTATTTATCAGTAACAAGAAATGTTGTTGTTAGATTCAGTAGTGTTATTACCATAATGTATTTAATTTACATAAGTTCATTTCATTTGATTTGAGTGCAGTTCTCGACCGACATGAGTAATGTTTAATATTATTACTTGTCACAGAAAGGGATAATGGTTGTAACCTAGTGGACAGGCTAGTGAGTAATAAAGAATGTACTTTATTGAGGTCTGGTTGACGTTCAAAATAACAGACTTCCCTTGTGTTACCGAGTGTTTTGGGGCATTAATTTACTGAAGTGATGGAGACCTTCTCGGATATAGTAGATGTTTGTTTAAAACAATGGACACAGTGTTACATTGTGAGCTCCCCTGTGTGGATGTTCGACGAATGAAAGGTTTCTTTGAGAGCCCCAATCATAAAATGTTCCAGCCGAGCTGTCAGACATTTCGCAGACGTCGCTGGCGAAGAAACATTCTTTAACAATAAACTGTTTGTTCTTAAGAAGTGCAGCCCACAGAGACTATGGTTATATGGAGGGGGGTGACCTACCAAGAAAGTGACGCTGGTGGTGGGGTTATCCCAGCCAATGGAATTCATTCTCGCTGGTTGCTGATATTTTTGTTTTTTTTATTATATATTCGACCAATCGGGAGAGAGAAGAGGAACGAACTCCGCCCATGGCGAGTCTACGAGGAAGGCAGAATGGACGGAGGAGGAGATTCGATGTCGGACCGGCGGAGACTGGACGAGAGGGACTCTGGTTCGACGCGAGCAGACAGCAGCGGGCGATCTGCGCTACTGAGGACACATTGCTGAGGTCCCCAGGGTCGAGGACGAGCTGCCGGCTGTCGCGGAGGAGAGACTCCAGACGCCACTCCACCCTTCGCTCAGCGGGTCGACTACCTGGCCTGCCGAAACACGACGCAGCTCTGCAAGCCCCGTCGCCGCGGTCGTCGACACAGCCCTAGTCGCGGGTCACCGACACGACTCTTCTCATTGCGCTGCTCAACATTACGGTAACGCAATCGTCTACAGAGACCACAACGAGCTCCAACAAAATTAAAGAACTGTAAATTCCAGTACCAAAGAGGGAACAACCATTTACCCATTCAAGTAATTGTTTCTCCGAAATAACTTTGCTTTCTATGTATAAAATCAATAAAATCAGTATGTTTCTCATTAGTAATTCATGTTTCACTTGTATTAATGTGAAGGACCACCTCGGAAGAGAACCCCACCAACAATCATTTATTTTGTATTAATCAGTAAACTGTTTATAAAGTAGTTAATCCCAGAGATATACAGAGAGGGACACTACAGACTGGTGTTGGAATCATTTAATATCATGTTTGCACTACCACACTAAATGATGAAAATAGCACTATTTCTTAAAATAAATATTGATCAAATTTCCTTTCAGTCCTGTATTTAATAACAATCATTTTTAATTAAACATTTAGATACATTTGTTTCCCAGGCAACCTAGTTTTGTCGTTAACTTTAAACGAACCAAGGCACTACGTTTTTTCTTCTTCTCATTTGATTCACTATTTTTTGTTACAAACGAGAGGAACGCTACTAAATGCTGATACAAAACTGACTCTTCGGTCTACTTCATAATTGAGAATTCACAGTATCTATGCCAAACGATATCACGTATGGCGTTACAGTGACTGAGTAACGTCTTCCTTTCGCTTACTGCTACTATCCGTTGAAACAGTAATTCTCTGCAGATTGTATTTCGCGCCTTAAATATTATCACGTGAACGTTGCTCAGTCACGTCCAGATTCTACTACGGTTACTTTTTGTCACTGTCACTTTTCGGTCACGTTGTCAATGTAACTGCGACGTTATTTTTCAGCCATCCCTACCTAATATTAACATGTTTCAAAACACATGAGAAACTTTAAATGTAAATTTACTCACTAAAAGATTACTGTACCTGTATACCGTATTTGTGTTTCCTGTCTTTGGCCCTAATCGCCGTAATGTCTCATATGAAGAAATATCTATCTCTGATGAATTTAAAGATTTAGGATCCAATTTTAAACTATTTAGGAGCTGATATTAAGCTATAAATTTTTTTTGAGAGATTATATTTCCGGCTGTGAATATGAAGATGTCACTGCCATCCTATTGGGAAAATCGGTTCATGACGATGGTAAAGATTGTTAAATATAAATGAATTTTATGAGGGCCACTAAATAAGAATTAGGAATATGGTCAATCGATGGTTTTCACTATTCCAAGATTTTTTTCATTGGGTTTTACAGCTAGTATACGTTATTGGAAGAGGATGGATGATTTGGGACAAGAACGGGAAGAAATGTGGTCACGTCCTATTGAAAGAACCATCCGGCATGTGCCTGCAGCTATTTCTGTAAACTGTCGAAAACCGACGTCAGGATTGCCGGATGGGGATTTGAGTCCCAGCGTTCTCGCTGTCCCGTTGGGCTCGGTTTTCCCAGCGACGCGTATTTTGCTGGGTTGACATACCGACAGTGTCTCAGTCTGTTAAAGAAGGAAAATGATTGCCATGCTTGTTCTAAAACGTTTCATGGACGATTTCGGGTTCACGTGCAAGATTTTCAGATTCTTTTTTTTTTCACTCTTATTAATTTAAAACCCGAAATTGTTGAATTTATCGTTACTGTTACACAACTTGTTTAGAGATGAGTGTTTACGTGAATATCCCTTTAGAGCAGATATAACCGAAAAGTTGAAGGATTTTTCAAGAAAAACTTATTCCTCTTGCAATGACAGGTGGTTTTTCCAAATCTAAAGGATTTCAAGTGAGAACTCGATTCATCGAATACTTCAGCACCAACCGTGACGATTCAAATTGAAGAAATACTACTACTATCACAGTTCCACATGTGTATTAATTATGAAACATGTTTTTTGTTAGACAGTAAAAATGTTGAAGCAGTGATGTAATCAATTGTTTGTTAAAATTATTATACAAAATAAATCTAAATAAAATTAATTTAAAGAAAATCAATTTAAATAAAAACTCTCCTCCTGTTTTTTATAACTTTCCTAGCTTATCCGCACTTTTTTGACGTGATTTTTAACATTTTATAAACACATGTTTGAATTTTGGAAAAAAATATAATACATATTACGCAGCGTTTGATACATTAAACTCCTCTCCAAGCAAAAGTTCAAACGCACTGAACTTATTACGTCAACGTGTAACATTTTGCGCTTTTTAGGAATACAGTCCCAGTAGGCAAGGCGCTAAATACGCGTCGCTAGGAAAACGGACCTTTAGAAGTTCTTCTATACTAGTTACACCTGTGAACAATGGTATGATTAAATCATATCAACAGACCTTATACAGGTGGATGCTGTTAACTGTGAACAAACTTTAAGTAAAGAAAATAAAAAAATTATCCATAAACATTTTATCATAAGAACACGGAGCGTGGGGGATGAGTCGTTACGTTCAGATCTGATGTTCGGGGGGACTCGGATTCGAATAACTGACCGACCATGATTGAATTCCTTCCAGTTCCGTATCCTCTCTCACCTCTAATTACCTCGACGTCGACGAGGCATAAAAGAATAAAGAAAAATACTAAATGAGTAGTAGGAAAGGGTATTGAATATTTTATGTATGGCTGTGGTCTCCTGGCTTTTTCATTTCCTTCACAGCTCTTTTAAGTTTATTATGTCTCTATGCATGTTTCTCTACAGTCACCGCGGCCAGCACCTTAGTGACTTTCTCTTAAGTGTCTAGTGATTGCCATTTTGTGATGAGTGCATTTTCTCAGTTTTTCATAATCGTCAGCATTTAAAACTTAATAAATCTCAACTGTGATAGTTTTGTTAAGTCCTCATTTATTATTTCTCTCCATGAAAGGTTAAAGGTTCCGTCACATTATTTTGTAATTTTGTATGTGTTAAACGTAAAGCATAAACTGTGATTCACTGCTTAAAAGACTAAAAATCTTTTCTGTTATTTCTCAAGGAATTACTTGGTGGACAAATTGTGAAGAATTTTATCTGTGTATCGTTTTTTATATGCAATAGTCCAAAGTCATAGTTTAAACGTTTTGTATCGTTATCCTCGTTGTCACGAAATACTGACCTTCATTTCTTTGTAAATTGTTCCACTCCGTCTACACTCTACAGTATCAAATGGAAAACTGAGTTAGACGGGGTAAACCGGGATAGGATCGAATCTGACACTAAATTAAGGTTTCCTTTTTTGATCGACTGGATGGTCTGTTCCTTTCTCTAATTAATTAACTGGAGATTCCTCTTTGAACATTCACTTCACATTTATTCGCGAATCATTTGTACGTTACAATGCTCGCACAAACCAACAAAATACTGCAGTTGTCTAAAATTTGCAGTATCAACATATCCATTCACAGTTTAATTACTCGGGTATGTCGTTCTTCACTGTAATCTCTCAGTACAACTTTATTATGTACTCAACACAACACTCGCAGCTTAAGAGAATTTTTCCCGCGCTCGCCTCTTACTCCTCCCACACATGGAGGAAGGAATATATGGAGACGAAACAACGCTAAATCTGTGAAACCTCATATAAAAACACGTCTCCTACTGCGCATGCGCGGCGGCCATAGGAATAACCCCAAATCATTGTGCTGTTTACACTGTGTCTGCTGCTGAGAATATTTCATTTCTAATATTCTGAACTTTTTTATAATGCCAAGTTGTGTTGCATACGGTTGCACAAACAGACAAGATAGGAAATAACCTGGAATAACATTTCATAATTAAGTCACTTTGTAATTATTGTTCTTGAAGTGTCTGATAGGTAACTGCTACATTAGGGCCTATCGTTATAAATTTATTCATTGCTCTCAACAGGATAATGTCGTTCTCAAATATTTGTTGGTGTAGTGAAGACAATCAACATTTGTTACTATTTTGCTTTTTGTAAACAAGAGTTGGAAGTTTAATTTAAGCGGGTCAAGTTTACATCGCGATACCATGAATATGGTATTCTGTAAGCTATAGTCCAGTTCAGTTTACACTGAAAGTGTACGATGAAATTAATTGTAATAATTTGTGCTGTGCGAACTATGAAACGTGATGAAGTAAATGACTTGTAGTTTGCGATGCATTTCATGTGTTTAGGTGTGTCTACATAGTTTGATTTTGTAGCGACAATATTAATGGAAATATGGGTAGGTTGAAATCAGACTGTACCAGAAGGGACAAACAATTTATTATTTGTTGTTAGTAATTTCATAAGCACCATGTTAGTGACACAAAGTGTATCACGTATCGCAATGTATATTACTCCCATTTAAGCTTCTGACTTTTGGAGACAGCATATCTTGAGAACTAAACGAGATATCGAAAATTTTTATTGTTTACTTTCAATTTCTCGTCGTGTTACATAAGAAACTTTTATCAAATTTGACTTTTGGGATATTTTTCTTCTGAATTTCAACCTAAAACGCCTCACTTTGAGACAGTATATCTCGAGAACTAAGCGAGATTTCGAAAATTTTTATTCTTTATTTTCGATTTGTCTCGTCGTGTTACATAAGAATCTAACACCAAATTTGAACTTGGAGAAATGTTTCTTCCGAAATTCAACCCAAAATACCTCACTTTTGAGACAGTTTATCTCGAGAACTAAGCAGGATATAAAAATAATTTATTGCTCAATTTTGATCTGTCTAGTCGAGTTACATAATAATCCATCATTAAATTGCGGTGCCACGGTTGTCGTATGATTCCCTTGAGGTTTCTGTGACTATTCCCCGTATTTCTAGGGCCAACCAATATGGCGACCTCCCCACCCACTTCGCTCTACCCGGCTTCACTCCAGTGCATGGAGAAGGTCCCTTGCGTCGTCCCCATATATTCCTTCCTCCATGCTCCCATACGCTTCGTCACTCTCACTCGCTCCAAAGATACTACACAGTCACACGCTCACTCAGTGTAGCAACTTAACACCATTACAATTCGTCAGATATATATTCTGGTACTACAATTCAATCTTAACATATACATATTAAAACTACAAACAAGAAAATACAAAATTAAGCACAATTAGGTGATGACAACTGTTTGCTTACAACACATTCGTGCACAATAAGGTTATCATTCTGTAAACAAGATGGTAATGCGCAGAATTTGGCACCAACAGCTGACACCACAGAAATAAGAATGTACAAAAGTTTCCTTGGACTGAATCCAAATGAGCATTACGTGCCAAATTAGGCACAGCTCTCTAAACTGCTCTCCAGATTAAACCATCCGTTTCCATTAGAGGAAGTGAGCATAGATCATAAGCGCAGAGAGGGAGGACTGCTATCTCTGGCGCAGCCGTAACGTGCAGAGACGTAAATGACTCCGGGTTTATTTGGCGGTAATGCGTAAACATGGCGGCGCCGCGCCATGAATATAAAGCGGGTCGCTCCTTAACGAACAAGGGAAGCGCTACAGCAGTGAGATCGAAGTCAGGCGGACCCACGAAAGGGGCGCAGTTAAAGCACCGGCTGCTATAAAGAGCACTTTAAGAACGTAATAAATTCCTCTAACTACTTTCTACACTAGCTGTATAACCCAAAGTGGATTACTTCACAGCAACGCACAGGGACTATTTACACTTTTCATTATTCAGACCATACAAATACAACATGTTAAGGCAGCAAAAAGTTTGAGCAAGTAGTAATATTAAAGTTGAGTATAACAAAGAAATTTAGTAAAAACATGTATTTGAACAGAATAAAATTTAATTTTTTTATATAAAAAAAGATAGTCTAACTTTCTGTTCTCAGTTGGGTGATGCAACAAGTAAATGGTTCAATCGAAAATTTACGTCGTGGAACAAACAGTTTCCAGTCTTCTCTGGTTAAATGCCGACATTTTGACCGATTTGCTCCTTTCTTCTTTGAAGATGTGTTTCATACGCACTGCTCATACTGCTAATATCTGGAAGGATTGAACTGTCGGGCCAATCGGAAGTGAATCGATCTATATCTCTATGATGTCACATAGAAAGTCACAAGTAGATGTCTTATGTCTGTCCGTTGCCAGTTTTTTCCCCATGTATTTCTTATGTACGCCGGTCCGTTGCCAGTTTTTGGACCCCCCACGTCGCGCAGGTGTTCGCCAGGCCTCGCAGGCGGAAGCCATTAGTCATGTCAACACCTGTCATCAAGCTGTCAAGAAGGCCACGTGCCACGTTGTTACGGCTCATAAATCGTCTAAATGGCTTTATTATTTTTTTAAACCTCAATTACGCTCGAAATACACTTTTTTCTTTTTATTTTATTATATTCTTAATTTGTACTAGTGGTGTGACGTATCGAAGGCGGGCCGGCGCCAACTTGCGGTCAGTTTGTGGTCATTCCCGCCCCCGCCCCCGTCGCAGCGGACGCACGTGCCGCGCAGGTGTTCGCCTCAGATCATAAATGGGAATAATATGCTAATGAGGCTACGCGGTGGGGATTACGTAATATTTCAGGCAGTGCAAGACCCCACCCTGGGGGCACAAATCTGTACCTAGGTGAATGTGTATGAATGTTTTGCAAATAGTGTTTGTGTGTGAAGAGGAAATATACCGTTTATCTGTGTATCTAGTTGGTAAATATATACAGTGCACTGCTTAGGTTGCTGCAAAAACATGTATACCAGTATAGTTCAAATATTTCAATGCTGTACATATTTAAAAAAATATGGAAAGTTAAAATTTATTCACAAATTCGCCTATTCCTCTTAGGCAGGTGGTCGTGGGTTCAAAGTTCTAAAACATATAAATTAAGATTTAATCTTTAAATAGTGTTACGGCATATCAATTTACAAGTAATTTTTCTACCAAGTGCAGAGAAATTTATTCTATGAGAATCTGTCGAGCCGTTTTCGAGATACTAGTTTTAACGTTATATGATGTTGAATAAGCCGCCCGCCCGCTGACTTGAATGAATTTCATATACCCCGCAGCCAGCAGGCCATCCCAACCCTACCTGGAGCCGCACCGCAATGTATTATACTGTTTGGGCCCGCACGAAAAAAAAAAAAAAAAAAAAAAAAAAAAAAAAAAAAAAAAAAATCCCATCGACCGCCATTAATTTCTTTGTCCGCCCCATCTGTTTTGAGAGGTGTCCTCCTAACAAAACGTGCCGCCACCCCTTCATGATATAATAATTGTAGATTGCACATGAATTCAGAGTACAGATACATTATTTTTTTTTATTCGTTGAATACGAAATAACGAAATCCTCGATAATTTCCAACATGAATACGACAAAAACATTCTGAAAGCTGTGAACATTTCAACGATTGGGCAAATAAATCTGGTATTTCAGATAGTGTACTAAGTACCTAGGTTATATTCCCAAACATCGCCACAGTATGTGTGGAGTAAGAACAAACGACATTATTGATACTGGCTGGTACTGTGAGTAAGCATTCAGCCACGGCCTTTTGAAGGAATCATCCCGGTATTCTCCTGGAGTAATTTCGGAAACCATGGAAAACCGAAATCCGTATAGCCGGAAGAGGATTCGAATCTTGCGTCCTCCCGAATGAGAGTTCAAACCTGCGTCCTCACGAATGCGAGACCAGGGTTCAGATATAGACGACATTTCGTTTATGTTTCCGTTCGACAGAATACAATCGCGGCATCCATGGCAGCCATATCTTTTTCAATTATTATATTTCTTATGCCTTTGGCTTTACATCTCGTAGTCATGGAGGTCAGTAGAAGCGTGAAAGGACTAGGGGCAAGGAACGGGATTAAATTCGGCCATGGCATTTTAGGTGAAACCATGGAAATCCAAAATCTGGATAGTCGGACGGGGATTTGAAGCCGCGTCCTCCACGCTCAGGTTATACATAATTTTTTTTTTTTCATAAAAAAAATCTTCCGTATAACATATTTTAAATTCAGTTAGCTGAAGTGCATACAATTTCGCGTTCTTTCACTCGCCGATTAACAGTTTTTGAAACAAAAAGGTTTTATTATTGTATGAAATTCGCTTTTAGTTTAGCGCATTCATTGTGAAACAGAATCACATTGCTGTCGCCTCTAACTATTAAACCAAATAAGTTCGAGGCTTCAGGTATGCAAATGTTCACATGTGCTGTGTATCGTTAACTCAAAATGCGTTCTTTTTCTACCAGCACTTCTCTTTCCTGGTGGTAATTTATGGTGCATTAACTAACTAACAAGAAGCGCTATTTGCCGGGATTGTCTCTTTTCAGAGTTATTGCTTGTATGCATGTCTGAATATCTAGCCTGGAGTGTAAGATTTTAAAGGATAAATATTTTCTTACCTCAACGACATATCGAGTCTTCTTCTTAACGATCATGAAGTCACCACGCTGAAGTTAGTAAGATCAGTTCCTAAGGTGATCGCTAAGAACAGTTACAGAAAGGGTAGCAATAATATGCGAATGTTTACCATAAATTAAGTGAAATAACATTACAACTAACAGAAAAAAAAAACTTATACCGTTGATTGTACAAGTGGTTTAGAGAAGAATGAAAATTAGTCATGGTTCATAGAAATCAGACACATTTATAACAAGTGGTGAAAAAATAATTATTTTATTTTGCAATATGATACACTTGACATCAAATATCACTTAAGGGGTTAGGTGTACCCACCCCCTTAAACATACAGATTATTAATCACTACTCTGAGTCCTCTCTCGTATTTGGACATATATTCACAACTGAAATATGATACACTTGGCACCAAATATCACTTAAGGGGCTAGGTGTACCCACCCCCTTAAACATACAGATTATTAATCACTACTCTGAGTCCTCTCTCGTATTTGGGCATATATTCACAACTGAAATATGATACACTTGGCAGCAAATATCACTTAAGGGGTTAGGTGTACCCACCCCCTTAAACATACAGATTATTAATCACTACTCTGAGTCCTCTCTCGTATTTGGGCATATATTCACAACTGAAATATGATACACTTGGCACCAAATATCACTTAAGGGGCTAGGTGTACCCACCCCCTTAAACATACAGATTATTAATCACTACTCTGAGTCCTCTCTCGTATTTGGGCATATATTCACAACTGAAATATGATACACTTGGCACCAAATATCACTTAAGGGGCTAGGTGTACCCACCCCCTTAAACATACAGATTATTAATCACTACTCTGAGTCCTCTCTCGTATTTGGGCATATATTCACAACTGAAATATGATACACTTGGCAGCAAATATCACTTAAGGGGTTAGGTGTACCCACCCCCTTAAACATACAGATTATTAATCACTACTCTGAGTCCTCTCTCGTATTTGGGCATATATTCACAACTGAAATATGATACACTTGGCAGCAAATATCACTTAAGGGGTTAGGTGTACCCACCCCCTTAAACATACAGATTATTAATCACTACTCTGAGTCCTCTCTCGTATTTGGACATATATTCACAACTGAAATATGATACACTTGGCGCCAAATATCACTTAAGGGGTTAGGTGTACCCACCCCCTTAAACATACAGATTATTAATCACTACTCTGAGTCCTCTCTCGTATTTGGGCATATATTCACAACTGAAATATGATACACTTGGCAGCAAATATCACTTAAGGGGTTAGGTGTACCCACCCCCTTAAACATACAGATTATTAATCACTACTCTGAGTCCTCACTCGTATTTGGACATATATAATCACAACTGAAGAGTGATCTTCTACCACACTCGTGGCACCAGATGTCACTATCACAAAAGATATGGCGGGGTATTACCCCGCCTATAAGATCACTTTCACCGTATATTTCTAGTTGCAAATCGCTAATGTCGTATATTTCCATTAGCGCACTGTCATTGTTTATTAAATCTATGCATGGTCCGCAAATACTGACGGCGGTATTATTGTTTTTTATATTTTTTTGCCACATAATATGTCGATCTGACTTTAAATATATTGTCATCCTTATAACACTGGGTATTCACTAGAAAAAATAGAATATAGGAATCACTAAAACGTGTGTACAGGTCACACGTTAATGGTTCCATCGAATTAATCGCCCGCTGAACTCTGGTAAAATTGATAATGCAGTGACCATGTCTATTCGTGTATGAATAAGGGTTGCTATTCATATTTGATAGCAACCCCTGCCATTTCGATCGCACAAACAGTTCATGACCAATATTCGCTATTATGGTTGGCAGCCCAAGAGAATAAATATCTGACGCACGCTGCAAGCGTCCACATACGTCCATCAGGGCCGTATATTCCAACGTGGGCACGTTCACAGGAGGCAAAACTGGAGCCTGCGGTCCTGCCATTTTTTTTCTTTTTTCTACAAAAAAAAAAAAAAAAGTACACTTAGCTATATGCTCGTAGATAACTGCACACACACACACACACACACACACACACACAATATATATATATATATATATATATATATATATATATATATATATATGATCAAAACAAAATTATTTCGAGGAAATTTGAGCGTCAACTTACCTCAAGTCGTGATGGATATCAACACACACAATAAAATTCGTCCAAAAATATCAGCTCCTACAACACTCAAGGCCTGTCGAGAACACGATTATTTTTAGAAGATCCAGCGTCTTTTTATAAGCCGTAGCACCCACGTCGCATGCGCCCCCCCTCCCCACATCTCGTGCATGTAAAAACGGAGAGAGGGTAAATGGAGAACTTTTAGGTATTTTTTAGAGCAGTCAAAGAAACGCAAGATATTTTTCTCACGCATATTTTATAACAGGGGTAATAATTTTTCACCCTTTCACCCCGCCTCCGCTTTAAACAATCTAACCTTCAGCGAGCGAGGTAGTTCACATATAATTCAACTCAGCACTAGCACATTAATTTTCTTCCGGAAAGGCAAACGCCCCATCCCAACATCTCGTGCATGTAAAAAACGGAGAGAGGGTAAATGGAGAACTTTTAGGTATTTTTTAGAGCAGTCAAAGAAACGCAAGATATTTTTCTCACGCATATTTTATAACAGGGGTAATAATTTTTCACCCTTTCACCCCGCCTCCGCTTTAAACAATCTAACCTTCAGCGAGCGAGGTAGTTCACATATAATTCAACTCAGCACTAGCACATTAATTTTCTTCCGGAAAGGCAAACGCCCCATCCCAACATCTCGTGCATGTAAAAAACGGAGAGAGGGTAAATGGAGAACTTTTAGGTATTTTTTTTAGAGCAGTCAAAGAAACGCAAGATATTTTTCTCACGCATATTTTATAACAGGGGTAATAATTTTTCACCCTTTCACCCCGCCTCCGCTTTAAACAATCTAACCTTCAGCGAGCGAGGTAGTTCACATATAATTCAACTCAGCACTAGCACATTAATTTTCTTCCGGAAAGGCAAACGCCCCATCCCAACATCTCGTGCATGTAAAAACGGAGAGAGGGTAAATGGAGAACTTTTAGGTATTTTTTAGAGCAGTCAAAGAAACGCAAGATATTTTTCTCACGCATATTTTATAACAGGGGTAATAATTTTTCACCCTTTCACCCCGCCTCCGCTTTAAACAATCTAACCTTCAGCGAGCGAGGCCAGATGTGTGCATCACAGATCTCCCAGTAGACACACGAGCCGTCATAACTTAAAACGATCCCTTGGGCCAAGCGTTTTAAAATCGCATTTATTCATTCATACTGAAAATACGCTTATAATAAAAAAGTGCAGTACCAATTCTATCATGTTAGGAAATCTATGTGATGCATATTTTTCCACACATACCACCTTTCCAATCATGGTAGTGGTGCGCATGGGATTGAAACAACAAATATGAGCATCATAGCACTGAATGTATACGATCCAAGGCGCTAACAGAACGTATGAGACACATTAACACACAAAAACCGCTATCATCAGTAAATTTACAAACGTACATAAATTTAATTAAGCTCCTGTGAATATAGGATGTGTGACATTTTGGGGTAAGTTAGGTTAGTACACTATATCTTAACAATAACTCAGTTTTCCGTAGCTTGGCACATTGAGTATGACTAACTTAAATCTCGATCGGAGTGTTACAGTTATGCACACGATTTACTCAATATCGCTTGTGAAACGTATACTTCATCTAATGGATGACAACTGGAGAGACGTGTGCATCACAGACTTCAATGTTATCAATTGCCTAACCATCAGTAGACCTACAAGCCGGCATAACTTACATTATGTTATGGTAAGTTCAGGTCAGCTGCGCTGGATAAAATGTTGCATTGTGTTAACAAGCGAGCTTGGTGTACAGTCAATTGCTCTGTTTGGCCAAAGTCGTAAGTGCTGTAGATATGTGCTGTACCAATTCGAAAACTACAGATGTTATCGATCAAAGGGCATAGGTTAGGAAAACCATGTCATGAGTATTCACAACGCATACAATCTTCCAATCATGATAGGGTGAGCAAAGGATGAAGCAAAATATGTGTGCATCACAGAACTCAATGTATTCGATCAAAGGTGCTGACATAACGTATCAGACACATTAACACACACACACACACACACACACACACACACACACACACACACACACACACACACAAGTCATAACAAAAATCCACTATCATGAAGGTGGAATAAGTTAGCGTAAGTTCAGGTTAATTCTTATTTTCCATAAATTCGGAGTGTATGTGAAGCGATAACTTTATATATATATATATATATATATATATATATATAATGAGGGTGGGATGCACTTAAGAAACCAAGACACCCTTGCACTAATTGAGGTTATTGAGATTAACCCTAGTTTTGTACTTATTGTAGATAATTTAGGTTAGCTTAGATTAACGCGCTCGCGCGTTAATCTAAGCTAACCTAAATTATCTACAATAAGTACAAAACTAGGGTTAATCTCAATAACCTCAATTAGTGCAAGGGTGTCTTGGTTTCTTAAGTGCATCCCACCCTCATTATATATATATATATATATATATATATATATATATATATATATATAAAGTTATCGCTTCACATACACTCCGAATTTATGGAAAATAAGAATTAACCTGAACTTACGCTAACTTATTCCACCTTCATGATAGTGGATTTTTGTTATGACTTGTGTGTGTGTGTGTGTGTGTGTGTGTGTGTGTGTGTGTGTGTTAATGTGTCTGATACGTTATGTCAGCACCTTTGATCGAATACATTGAGTTCTGTGATGCACACATATTTTGCTTTCATCCTTTGCTCACCCTATCATGATTGGAAGATTGTATGCGTTGTGAATACTCATGACATGGTTTTCCTAACCTATGGCCCTTTGATCGATAACATCTGTAGTTTTCGAATTGGTACAGCACATATCTACAGCACTTACGACTTTGGCCAAACAGAGCAATTGACTGTACACCAAGCTCGCTTGTTAACACAATGCAACATTTTATCCAGCGCAGCTGACCTGAACTTACCATAACATAATGTAAGTTATGCCGGCTTGTAGGTCTACTGATGGTTAGGCAATTGATAACATTGAAGTCTGTGATGCACACGTCTCTCCAGTTGTCATCCATTAGATGAAGTATACGTTTCACAAGCGATATTGAGTAAATCGTGTGCATAACTGTAACACTCCGATCGAGATTTAAGTTAGTCATACTCAATGTGCCAAGCTACGGAAAACTGAGTTATTGTTAAGATATAGTGTACTAACCTAACTTACCCCAAAATGTCACACATCCTATATTCACAGGAGCTTAATTAAATTTATGTACGTTTGTAAATTTACTGATGATAGCGGTTTTTGTGTGTTAATGTGTCTCATACGTTCTGTTAGCGCCTTGGATCGTATACATTCAGTGCTATGATGCTCATATTTGTTGTTTCAATCCCATGCGCACCACTACCATGATTGGAAAGGTGGTATGTGTGGAAAAATATGCATCACATAGATTTCCTAACATGATAGAATTGGTACTGCACTTTTTTATTATAAGCGTATTTTCAGTATGAATGAATAAATGCGATTTTAAAACGCTTGGCCCAAGGGATCGTTTTAAGTTATGACGGCTCGTGTGTCTACTGGGAGATCTGTGATGCACACATCTGGCCTCGCTCGCTGAAGGTTAGATTGTTTAAAGCGGAGGCGGG
Organism: Vandiemenella viatica; assembly: GCA_031002005.1. Classification (NCBI taxonomy): domain Eukaryota; kingdom Metazoa; phylum Arthropoda; class Insecta; order Orthoptera; family Morabidae; genus Vandiemenella; species Vandiemenella viatica. The sequence continues at coordinate 26,968 of JARYHS010010375.1, forward strand.
GTGAAAAATTATTACCCCTGTTATAAAATATGCGTGAGAAAAATATCTTGCGTTTCTTTGACTGCTCTAAAAAATACCTAAAAGTTCTCCATTTACCCTCTCTCCGTTTTTACATGCACGAGATGTTGGGATGGGGCGTTTGCCTTTCCGGAAGAAAATTAATGTGCTAGTGCTGAGTTGAATTATATGTGAACTACCTCGCTCGCTGAAGGTTAGATTGTTTAATGCGGAGGCGGGGGCGAAATGGTGAAAAATTATTACCCCTGTTATAAAATATGCGTGAGAAAAATATCTTGCGTTTCTTTGACTGCTCTAAAAATACCTAAAAGTTCTCCATTTACCCTCTCTCCGTTTTTTACATGCACGAGATGTTGGGATGGGGCGTTTGCCTTTCCGGAAGAAAATTAATGTGCTAGTGCTGAGTTGAATTATATGTGAACTACCTCGCTCGCTGAAGGTTAGATTGTTTAAAGCGGAGGCGGGGTGAAAAATTATTACCCCTGTTATAAAATATGCGTGAGAAAAATATCTTGCGTTTCTTTGACTGCTCTAAAAAATACCTAAAAGTTCTCCATTTACCCTCTCTCCGTTTTTACATGCACGAGATGTTGGGATGGGGCGTTTGCCTTTCCGGAAGAAAATTAATGTGCTAGTGCTGAGTTGAATTATATGTGAACTACCTCGCTCGCTGAAGGTTAGATTGTTTAAAGCGGAGGCGGGGCGAAAAATTATTACCCCTGTTATAAAATATGCGTGAGAAAAATATCTTGCGTTTCTTTGGCTGCTCTAAAAAAATACCTAAAAGTTCTCCATTTACCCTCTCTCCGTTTTTACATGCACGAGATGTGGGGAGGGGGGCGCATGCGACGTGGGTGCTACGGCTTATAAAAAGACGCTGGATCTTCTAAAAATAATCGTGTTCTCGACAGGCCTTGAGTGTTGTAGGAGCTGATATTTTTGGACGAATTTTATTGTGTGTGTTGATATCCATCACGACTTGAGGTAAGTTGACGCTCAAATTTCCTCGAAATAATTTTGTTTTGATCACACACACAATATATATATATATATATATATATATATATATATATATATATTGTGTGTGTGTGTGTGTGTGTGTGTGTGTGTGTGCAGTTATCTACGAGCATATAGCTAAGTGTACTTTTTTTTTTTTTTCGTAGAAAAAAAATGGCAGGACCGCAGGCTCCAGTTTTGCCTCCTGTGAACGTGCCCACATTGGAATATACGGCCCTGATGGACGTATGTGGACGCTTGCAGCGTGCGTCAGATATTTATTCTCTTGGGCTGCCAACCATAATAGCGAATATTGGTCATGAACTGTTTGTGCGATCGAAATGGCAGGGGTTGCTATCAAATATGAATAGCAACCCTTATTCATACACGAATAGACATGGTCACAGCATTATCAATTTTACCAGAGTTCAGCGGGCGATTAATTCGATGGAACCATTAACGTGTGACCTGTACACACGTTTTAGTGATTCCTATATTCTTTTTTTTCTAGTGAATACCCAGTGTTATAAGGATGACAATATATTTAAAGTCAGATCGACATATTATGTGGCAAAAAACATAAAAAACAATAATACCGCCGTCAGTATTTGCGGACCATGCATAGATTTAATAAACAATGACAGTGCGCTAATGGAAATATACGACATTAGCGATTTGCAACTAGAAATATACGGTGAAAGTGATCTTATAGGCGGGGTAATACCCCGCCATATCTTTTGTGATAGTGACATCTGGTGCCACGAGTGTGGTAGAAGATCACTCTTCAGTTGTGATTATATATGCCCAAATACGAGTGAGGACTCAGAGTAGTGATTAATAATCTGTATGTTTAAGGGGGTGGGTACACCTAGCCCCTTAAGTGATATTTGGCGCCAAGTGTATCATATTTCAGTTGTGAATATATGTCCAAATACGAGAGAGGACTCAGAGTAGTGATTAATAATCTGTGTTTAAGGGGTTAGGTGTACCCCTTAAGTGATATTTGCTGCCAAGTGTATCATATTTCAGTTGTGAATATATGCCCAAATACGAGAGAGGACTCAGAGTAGTGATTAATAATCTGTATGTTTAAGGGGGGTGGGTACACCTAGCCCCTTAAGTGATATTTGGTGCCAAGTGTATCATATTTCAGTTGTGAATATATGTCCAAATACGAGAGAGGACTCAGAGTAGTGATTAATAATCTGTATGTTTAAGGGGGTGGGTACACCTAGCCCCTTAAGTGATATTTGGCGCCAAGTGTATCATATTTCAGTTGTGAATATATGTCCAAATACGAGAGAGGACTCAGAGTAGTGATTAATAATCTGTATGTTTAAGGGGGTGGGTACACCTAGCCCCTTAAGTGATATTTGGTGCCAAGTGTATCATATTTCAGTTGTGAATATATGTCCAAATACGAGAGAGGACTCAGAGTAGTGATTAATAATCTGTATGTTTAAGGGGGTGGGTACACCTAGCCCCTTAAGTGATATTTGATGTCAAGTGTATCATATTTCAGTTGTGAATATATGTCCAAATACGAGAGAGGACTCAGAGTAGTGATTAATAATCTGTGTTTAAGGGGTTAGGTGTACCCCTTAAGTGATATTTGCTGCCAAGTGTATCATATTTCAGTTGTGAATATATGCCCAAATACGAGAGAGGACTCAGAGTAGTGATTAATAATCTGTATGTTTAAGGGGGTGGGTACACCTAGCCCCTTAAGTGATATTTGGTGCCAAGTGTATCATATTTCAGTTGTGAATATATGTCCAAATACGAGAGAGGACTCAGAGTAGTGATTAATAATCTGTATGTTTAAGGGGGTGGGTACACCTAGCCCCTTAAGTGATATTTGATGTCAAGTGTATCATATTGCAAAATAAAATAATTATTTTTTCACCACTTGTTATAAATGTGTCTGATTTCTATGAACCATGACTAATTTTCATTCTTCTCTAAACCACTTGTACAATCAACGGTATAAGTTTTTTTTTTTTCTGTTAGTTGTAATGTTATTTCACTTAATTTATGGTAAACATTCGCATATTATTGCTACCCTTTCTGTAACTGTTCTTAGCGATCACCTTAGGAACTGATCTTACTAACTTCAGCGTGGTGACTTCATGATCGTTAAGAAGAAGACTCGATATGTCGTTGAGGTAAGAAAATATTTATCCTTTAAAATCTTACACTCCAGGCTAGATATTCAGACATGCATACAAGCAATAACTCTGAAAAGAGACAATCCCGGCAAATAGCGCTTCTTGTTAGTTAGTTAATGCACCATAAATTACCACCAGGAAAGAGAAGTGCTGGTAGAAAAAGAACGCATTTTGAGTTAACGATACACAGCACATGTGAACATTTGCATACCTGAAGCCTCGAACTTATTTGGTTTAATAGTTAGAGGCGACAGCAATGTGATTCTGTTTCACAATGAATGCGCTAAACTAAAAGCGAATTTCATACAATAATAAAACCTTTTTGTTTCAAAAACTGTTAATCGGCGAGTGAAAGAACGCGAAATTGTATGCACTTCAGCTAACTGAATTTAAAATATGTTATACGGAAGATTTTTTTTTTTTTATGAAAAAAAATTATGTATAACCTGAGCGTGGAGGACGCGGCTTCAAATCCCCGTCCGACTATCCAGATTTTTGGATTTCCATGGTTTCCCCTAAAATGCCATGGCCGAATTTAATCCCGTTCCTTGTCCCTAGTCCTTTCACGCTTCTACTGACCTCCATGACTACGAGATGTAAAGCCAAAGGCATAAGAAATATAATAATTGAAAAAGATATGGCTGCCATGGATGCCGCGATTGTATTCTGTCGAACGGAAACATAAACGAAATGTCGTCTATATCTGAACCCTGGTCTCGCATTCGTGAGGACGCAGGTTTGAACTCTCATTCGGGAGGACGCAAGATTCGAATCCTCTTCCGGCTATACGGATTTCGGTTTTCCATGGTTTCCGAAATTACTCCAGGAGAATACCGGGATGATTCCTTCAAAAGGCCGTGGCTGAATGCTTACTCACAGTACCAGCCAGTATCAATAATGTCGTTTGTTCTTACCCCACACATACTGTGGCGATGTTTGGGAATATAACCTAGGTACTTAGTACACTATCTGAAATACCAGATTTATTTGTCCCAATCGTTGAAATGTTCACAGCTTTCCGAATGTTTTTGTCGTATTCATGTTGGAAATTATCAAGGATTTCGTTATTTCGTATTCAACGAATAAAAAATAATGTATCTGTACTCTGAATTCAAGTGCAATCTACAATTATTATATCATGAAGGGGTGACGGCACCTAATAACGTTTTGTTAGGAGGACCCCTCTCAGAACAGATGGGCGGACAAAGAAATTAATGGCGGTCGATGGGATTTTTTTTTTTTTTTTTCGTGCGGGCCCAAACAGTATAATACATTGCGGCTCCAGGTAGGGTTGGGATGGCCTGCTGGCTGCGGGGTATATGAAATTCATTCAAGTCAGCGGGCGGGCGGCTTATTCAACATCATATAACGTTAAAACTAGTATCTCGAAAACGGCTCGACAGATTCTCATAGAATAAATTTCTCTGCACTTGGTAGAAAAATTACTTGTAAATTGATATGCCATAACACTATTTAAAGATTAAATCTTAATTTATATGTTTTAGAACTTTGAACCCACGACCACCTGCCTAAGAGGAATAGGTGAATTTGTGAATAAATTTTAACTTTCCATATTTATTATTATTTTTTTTTTTTAATATGTACAGCATTGAAATATTTGAACTATACTGGTATACATGTTTTTGCAGCAACCTAAGCAGTGCACTGTATATATTTACCAACTAGATACACAGATAAACGGTATATTTCCTCTTCACACAAACACTATTTGCAAAGCATTCATACACATTCACCTAGGTACAGATTTGTGCCCCCAGGGTAGGGTCTTGCACTGCCGGAAATATTACGTAATCCCCGCCGCGTAGCCTCATTAGCATATTATTCCCATTTATGATCTGAGGCGAACACCTGCGCGGCACGTGCGCGGCGGGGAGGGGGAGGGGGGCGGGAATGACCACAAACTGACCGCAAGTTGGCGCCTGCCCGCCTTCGATACGTCACACCACTAGTACAAATTAAGAATGTAATAAAATAAAATTCAGGGAAAAAAGTGTATTTCGAGCGTAATTGAGGTTTAAAAAAATAATAAAGCCATTTAGACGATTTATGAGCCGTAACAACGTGGCACGTGGCCTTCTTGACAGCTTGATGACAGGTGTTGACATGACTAATGGCTTCCGCCTGCGAGGCCTGGCGAACACCTGCGCGACGTGGGGGGTCCAAAAACTGGCAACGGACCGGCGTACATAAGAAATACATGGGGAAAAAACTGGCAACGGACAGACATAAGGACACTACTAACGTGAGCTTTATTGAGCTCAAACTTTCCATCAACTTTTCCCTACCAGGAAAATTTTAATTGAGTAAATTCTTGGAATACCTAACAAACATGAATCCCGGCTACATAACTAATTTCCAGATAGTAAAATAAAGTTTCGAGGCTAGTTGATCGCGAGGTAAAAGGTAACTGACAAGAAACTGAATTTAAAGAGAAAATATTTTATTTCTGGAAAGGAAAACTTAAGTTAGCAAGAAATATGTGCTATTACCCCAAAACATTCGTTTTAGTTCGCTGCTGGATTCTCGATTACAAACAATCTAATTAATGTATCAAAAAAATTAACAGCATCGTGAAATAGGGTTAATACGCGATTCATATTTTACTGTGCAATTTTCTACAGTATAACAGATTCAGAATAACATCCTTTGAAAAGCATTGGTATACTATCACTTACATACTGTTGCGTTCTCTGTTAACTTTCACTAGTCTTAGTCTAGTCTTAACAGAAATCACTGTTACAAAAAGTAACAGTTAAGTTGAAGCTTTCCATGTATACAGAATTGTGCGCTCAATTGTTAAAACAACAGTTACAAAAATGATGAGTGCATTTCGTTTGCCGAGCTAGATGGGTGAATGGTAACGCTCCGGTCTCGCATTCGGGAGGACGCGGGTTCGAATCCTCGTTCGGCCGTCCAGATATGGGATTCCCATGATTCCCCAAATCAGTCCAGGCGAATTCCGGGATGCTTCCTTCAAAAGGTCATGGCAGAATTCATTTACCTTCCTTGCCCCTAGTTCTTTCCCGCCGAAAAAAAAGATAATGTTTTGCACACACTCTCATATCAGCATCAGCAA
>JARYHS010010385.1:0-22226 GCA_031002005.1 Vandiemenella viatica
ATATGTTGATGTTAAGTATTATTTCTTTATGTACAAAGCCGATCGGTGTATAAATAAATATGAAATACAGGTGTCAGAGGGGGTGCTGGAATGTGATTCATTGGAAGACAGGAGGAGGGTGAAGAGAATGCTGGAAATATATAAGACATATATTGGTGATGAGGTTTCATAAGATATTGGGGGAAGAATTGAAGAGTTGTTCATGGAAGTGAAAAGATGATCATGACTTCAAGCTGGCACTCAATTTAAGGGGTGGAAAAACTTTCTTTCCAAGGTAAGGGAATGATGGATTGAAATAAATTAACAAGAAAAATGCTGAGAAGAATTTAAAATTAATTTGTAGAGGGAAAAGTAGGCAGGTGTAATAAAGAGGAAAAGTGGGTATTTTGGAATATTGCCACTAAAGGCTGTGTTCCTTTATTATTAAAACAACTATGCATACCTATATCAAATAAATCAATCTCAGTGTTTTTCTTAATTGTATAACAGAGTTAATCTAGTATTGTTTATAAAATCTGAACACAACATTACTGAAAGTAAAATTCCAATGTTACCATCTGCAGGCAAGTAATGTCTATACATGAGAGTAAGAGAACTGTATACAACTATATAAAGTCAACAACAACCACTAAATTTACTTTGCCAACGTAGATTTTATGAAGATAACTGTGGAAATTTATAAATATATATAAGTAAACTATTAGTGTGCTAAATTTAATTAAAAAAAAACATTCTGTGCTTTGAAATACATGGATATTTTTAATATTATTTCAAAAAATATGTAACTCAAGTAGGGATATAAAGTGTCTTACATGTTAATCCAAGTTAAGTTTAACCAAAATTTGTTCATTAATATTTGCTTGATGCATGCACAAACTAACAGAAACAGAAAAAAAATTCCAAACTTTTGTAAGCATCTTAGAATCTAAGTAAATTCTAGCCTCTCACCTTTAGGCATTAGAGGGAAAGTTTACTCTGTAGTAAAAGATAGTTTTCAGTTCATGTACAGGTTATGGGAGTAAAGCTTTGTATAGCATAGAGATACTGTAAACCAAACACACTAAATAAAACCCTTTAGGGATAATAAAAGTATTCAAAATTAAATAAATGCTCTAAATAAACCTTTGATAACAAAAAGAAAACATCAGTTTGGGAGGAAATAGATTAAATCCCCCAAGTTCAGTTTCGAATAATAGATTTTGATATAGGTTAACTTTGTAGTTTCTAAACCAATTTGAATGCAGTAAAGACTTTTAGTAGTTGCTAAATGCCGAATATAAACTTTGAATAATAATAAATAAACTTTAAATCAACTGAAAATTAAATAATCATCAGTAATCCAACTTTGTAATTATGAGCTTCTAACTGGGGAGCATTTTGTCGTTTTAAACCAATTTAGGAGCAAGAAAGTAACTCAATACTTAATAATCCAACTATACTAATTTTCTGTAATGATATGAACACCTTTTACTAACCTAAATATGATAATCCAAAATAATCCAGTTTAGTACACAAGCAATTTCTAATATTTGGCATTTCACTGTTTTCACACACTTTCGAACAAAATAAAGTAATTGTAGGGAAGTAATCATGCAATTAAAATATAAATTCACTAAAATTTCGTAGTTTCTGAACGTTTAAATAACTTAAATCAATTTTTATACTTCGTCAGATACTCTGCACTTTTAATAATTTTTTATCTCAAAATCCTAGAGAACATTCGAAATAAAAAGTAGATTTCCGGGAAGACCTAAAAATCTAATATCACATATAATAATTTCAAGTAATTCCAAGTAATAGAACCGATCTTATAGAGATCTTAAAATTTATTTTTCATTGCAGCCATGTGGGCAACTTAGAAATATTTTTCAACCGATCTAAAGTAGATACAGAGATGAGATAACTTTCAGAATACGTAATTTAATTTAGAGAATCTCGTGGTAATTTTAGATTTGCGATAAAAATAACAGAAATAAAGTTATAAAATTAAAACTGAAATTGCACTTTGGTTACGTCGTAGTTAAACCTTCCCTGCACCAATCTTAATATTACACCGATAGACTCAGGAATTTTATATAACAAAGTGATAATAATATAATTTGCATAAATTGTAGCGTTAATAAAATGACGAAATGTAGACATTTCCAGAACAATAGTAATTCCCCAGAGTAGGAAAGTAGTTCACTCCTACGCTAAGATCTTTTAAACCAGATGCTTAAAATTATTCACTAAATATCCATTATTTCACAATTAAATATGTCGAAACTCTGTCACACCTAAAGTTTTGGATAACTGTTTAGTTACTGAGATATTCAGATCTAAATCGTCTATGTGTAAGCAGAAAGTTGTATTTTGGCTCTGACGTCAGCGAAGGTATAAAAACATGACGCGTTGGTGAAGACGGGGTCTTTTCCGGGTTTGAAGTCGTGCTAATAAGATGTTATAAGCGTGTGCGCTGGTAGGTTGGCAACTCCGACTTTAGGTTGGTAGCTCAGGTCTTCGGTTGGCACTACCGGGTTCGGCCATGATGGAACTTGGGCGTGGCATTTGTTTAATTAACATGAACTGGTAACTCTCATCGGGGTTTTGGTCGGTTTTCTACTTCTCTCCATAATCTGTGATTTTTGGAACGATTGTTCGATTGCCTAAGCAACTTAAGAATGCTGTTTGAACTTTGAATTTCATTCTAAATAAACTCTGAGAATTTTTGGAAAAGTGAACTGTTTTATTTCTGTAGCTGCTGTAATACCTTTCCAATTTATGGAAGGTTCAACAAATCTTGTGTCGTCCGTCGGCGCACACTTTGTCCTTATCAATGGGGACTTTAAGGCTATAGTGTTTGTCAATTACAAACTGTGGAGAAAGTTACCCTACCATAAGTGCTACAATGGAACCCCTAACCGTGGATAACAGCTTCTTCGGGAAAACCTACATCGACCTTGGCGGACCGAGAGCAGCCGACCAGACCACATCACCGACGCCACACGACTACAGCTTCGAGTAGCTGTGAGCAGACTTCGCAGCCGACTACGCCTCTTTCACTTCACCCGAAGTGTTGACCAGTGGGTCCAGAGGGGACGGACGACGCGGTATTCGCAACACCACATCGCTCCGCTCATCACGCCGACTACGGACTGCTAGCCTGCGCAAGTTAAGTAAAATTATTCTTCATTTGAGATCGGGCCGCTCCATCCTAAACTTTGGCGACAGTTTAGGCCTGCCGGGAGCATTCTTTCCTATCATCTATGCAGTTTCTTCCTTCTTTTTCGTGCTGTATAGAAACATCACACTTCCATCAATAGTTGACCAAAATATCTTATGATATTGTTCGAAGGTTACAATCACAGTAACCGCATTTTTACTATTATTTATGCCATTACGGTGGCAAACTTGTGCTCGATTTTACTGAGTGATAAGACTTTGGGGTAATCTATTTTACCTATCAGCCTAATTTTACCTGGCTTTTCATTTTTTTTCTTCTACGAGTGAATTAACAGTGTTTTGGAACTTTATGTTGGTATGTAACTTCGATCAGCTGTTTTTGTGTAGACCTCCGATCAGCTGTTCTTGTATGCAACTCAAAGAGTTTACTACTACCGAGATTGTACATCTTTGCCGACGATTTGCGGAGACATACTGCATAGCAAAGATATTTTTTTTTCTCTTTTCTAGACCTGTGTTTACCATCTGCTTCAGTGATTGTCTTTGCTGTGTTTACATTTGGATACTTCGATTCTTACAGTGTTTTTGTTTTCTTTAGGAGTGAATAATATTCTTGTGTATTCATTATTTTTATTTCTTTTCTTGTGTTTTGGGAATTTCTATTTTTATTTTCTTTGTGTTTCTATTCAATTCCTTTAATATTGTTTTCTTTGGTAGTATTCCATTATTGTTATTGTAACTATGGCATCAAATGATGAAACACCTATTAGAAGTTTAGTATCTTATATGGGGGAGGGGGGAGACATAAGAACTCATTCAATGAGAACCAGGTCTAGGACCTTAATAAATATGACACAACAACCTGATGGTCCAGGTTCACAGCCTGCTTCACAGACTGATGAACATTTTTGTAATCAATGCAACTGAAGTTAATGACACTGGTAATACTTCTGATAATTCACTTCAGTCTACTACTAATACTATCCCTGTTCAGGAGGAACTTGTACACAATACTCAGCAACCCCATCCTCTACAAGTGGCACATTCAGCAGAACCAATTGCAAGACTTTACACCTGTTTCTGGTACTGATCTTCCTCTATTGCATTCAGATGAATCTGATATAGAGGACACAGCAGCATTACAACAGCTTACTTCACTAAACAACTATGATCCCACTTGCCATAGTGTTACCTCATACACGTCCTCTGAGAGCGATTTTAGAGGATATCCTGAAGGAAATAATAGGGTTAATAACACACCTGAAACACAAAAGATTACTCAACCATCCCCTGAAACCATCATGGGCGATGTACAGCCAGTACCTGCTAGCCACTCTACTGACATTGTATCTCTCCTTCAGACACTTATTCAGAACCAATTTGCTCAACAAAAACAAGATAAATAGTAAACTTGATCAACACAAAGATGAATTCAATACGAAACTTGATCAACACAAAGATGAATTCAATACTAAACTGGATCAGCACAAAGAACAATTTCATACTCTGAATAATAAATTAGATAAACACAAGGTTGAATTCAATGATAAGTTGGAACAACACAATAAAGACTTGAAACAACTAGAATCAAATTTCAGAACCACCCTCAACAATTCATGCATATCTTTGGAACAGAAACTCACACAAGCTTTCACAGCCCAAACAAATTCTCTTGAAACACGCATGGGGGGGGGGCAAAATATCAAGTCTTGAAAAGAGTTTAGCAAATTCTGAAGAGAGGTGTGAAGCAAATAGGAAAGAATTCACAAACAAGTTTCAAGAACACCGCACTGAAATGTTACAGACATTTAACAGCCATGCAGATAAGGTTGAAACACAACTGGAAGATTTTAATATCCAACTTTATTCAGTTAGGGACACATGTTATAAAAATTCAAACATTTTAAGCAACAAATTGGATAATTTTCAAAAAGAAATTGTACCTAGAATTGACACACAAGATTCCACAATTGCTAAAATATCAGCTGACCTACAACAGTTTGTTTCCACATCAGCTGACTCCATTAAGTCAATTCACAATACTGTTTCTGCAGTAAGTGAAAATGTATTCAAGTACATAAGGTTCAATTTTAGATACTGCTACTGCGACCAAATACTCAACAAATTGCAGAAGTACAACAAAATGTTTCTAGAATTGATGAGGATGTTACCTCACTTACGCAGGACGTTGTAAATAATAAAGTTAAATTGACTTCTTTAAGTGAACAGGTTATGCACATTGATCAGAAAACAACAACATACACTGCAACAAGTTTCTGCCTTTGGATTTACAGGTCCAAAAGACACAAACTGATATTGAGGGATGCCAAAGCAAAGTGGAACCAATTAGTTAAGCAGGGGATATCAGCTGTTGATCTGAGAACATCAGAATTACCATTACTTGGAAACAATAAAATTGAGGTCAAACCCCTTTACTGAAAATGGTTCTGTTCACCCTGTGGATTTTTTGCAAAGTTTTGAAGCTTTCAGGATTTTTTGATTTGTTATCTGATAAAGAGAAAATTGAAATTGTATTCCAACACTTAACAGGAACAAGTAGAATTTGGGCCGTCAGACATAAAGAGTCTTGTGAAACCTTTTGCACTATTTAAGAATGCTTTTTGGATAGATTTTGGTCCACTCACATACAGTTCGCCATAAGAAAAACATTTCAACAGGGTCCTTTTTACCGGTCAGATAGTAACATCACAATGACAGATTTCTTTCTCACTGAAGTAGCCAAAGCCTGTCATTTAACAATACCTATACCAGAAGACGAATTGGTCAAGCTATATTTTGGGTAGATTACCTATGGAAGTACAAAACTCTTTTGCATTATTAGGTATCAATACGATTGATGCAGCAGAAAGGACATTGCATAATCTAGATATGCAGCAGGCAACTCGCAATTACCACCCTGCGAACCAACGCCGTTATTGGAATAACCAGAATGACTATAGGGAAAGAAACCCAAACTCACAAACATTTAAAAATAATAATAATAATGATAATAGGCCTTCTCAACATGATGGCAACAAACGTTTTGAGAACAAACCTTCCCCAGATAAGCATAGTGAGCAACCTCCACATGGAGGACAGCCTCAAACTTCTCCAACTTCCAATAGAGGAAAAACATACATTCGTGGTTTCTTTAGAGGTAGAGGCCGCGGGAGAGGTAACAATAATAGGACACAAAGGCGCAGTGATTCCCCACAATTTGACACTACTGAAGCCATAGTTCACTGCGAAGAAGACAATGGACAGCCAAAAAACTGAATCCTGCCAATGTCTTGGTCCAAACAGAGGCGAAAGTATTTTCAGGACCACAGCACACACCTGGAGTTTTCACTATGTTCCATAACAATCCTAGGGAGGATTTGCTTCAGGAAGATAATTTGAATGATGATGATCTCGTGCAGGTACCCATATTGCCAATTTCAGTTCAAGGGCTAAACTTAGAGGTACTCCTCGATACTGGAGCTGAACTTTCCTGTATTTCTGAAGAGCTTTTTAATACTTTAAATGCAATTAAACCTGTACCTTATTATGAAGTACCACAAATGACAGCCATTACGGCAACTGGTAAGAAAAGCAAAACAATTAAAATTCAAGCTTTACTCGAAGGCACTATTATGAATGTCCCATTTGATTTAAGAGTTTATGTGATACCAGGCCTTCAGCCTCAGTGTATTTTTGGCATTGATTGGCTTTGCCACACTGCAGCTACTCTAGACTGCGCCAAGAATACATTAGTCTTTTCACTGGACAACAAACGGTTAACAATTCAGTTGGTAAAGGGATGGAAACAAATACACTCACCTTCAGTGAAGATTTTATACAAGAATGTAGCAGTTAATATGGATACGGAGCCTTCATTTCATAGCAAGGTAGTAAACTTTTGGGTTGACAAATTGAGTATTAAGGAAGGAGAAGATATTCTTGAAAAAGTTACGAAGGATGTAGACTCACAACATAAACATAAGTTAGTGCAGTTAATTGATGAGTTTTCAGATGTCTTCAACGATCAACCTGGTTTAATACAAAACTACCAATGCCATTTTCAGGTCTCCTGTACACAGCCATTCTTTGTAAAGCCATACCCTATTCCCATCGCGAAACGACAGATGGTAGAAGAAGAAATCAACCGTATGCTCCAATGGGGAATAATAGAAGGTCACATAGCCCTTACAACAATCCACTTGTAGTTGTCATCAAGTCTGATCAGACAGTTAGACTGGTCTTGGATGCTAGAACTTTAAATAAACATCTTCAGACTGAAAGGGACCATCCATTGCCTATCGATGAAATACTCCACAATTTTCATGGGAAAATTTTTTTAACAAGCCTTGATTTAACATGCTCTTACTGGCAAGTGCCTATAGCACCAAATTCAAGGGAGTACACAGCTTTTCTATATCAGGGTAGATCATATCACTTTAAGGTGTTACCATTTGGTTTAAATAACGCCGTGGCTAACTTTATACGCGCCCTAGACAAGGTTCTAGGCCCTGAATTGTTAAGAAAAGTACATGTCTATGTCGATGACATTTTAATCGCAAGTGAGTCAATTCAGGAACACTGGGATACTTTAAAAGAAGTACTAACTGCTCTCAGGAAGGGAGGGATGACAGTGAAATTAAAAAAGTGTATTTTTCTTACTTCACAAATTGAATTCTTAGGACATGTCATCACCCCACAAGGGATAAAACCTTCACCAGATAAGCTGGCAGCAATAAAAAAATTTCCTAGACCTCAGAACAGGACACAACTTAAAAGCTTTTTAGGATTATGTGGTCTATTATAGGAAATTTGTCCCAAATCAGGCACTCAACAGTCAACATTTTCAAATCTTATGCAAACAGAACTCTATATGGAAATGGACGCAAGATTGCGAACAAGACTTTTGCAAAATCAAAGAAGCTTTATTACAAAATATTACTTTACACTCACCTAACTGGGATTTACCCATTTGCATTGCCACAGATTCTTCGGACTATGGCCTTGGTGTCGAAATTTTTCAAGAAGTTGAAACAGAAGAAGGTCCCCAGAAACAGACCATTGCGTTTGCCAGCAGACTCTTAAACAAAGCGGAACGTAATTATTCCATTACTCAGAAAGAAGCTCTAGCTGCAGTTTGGACTTTCCAACGCTTTCGATACTTGTTGTTAGGGAGAAAAGTTATTATATACACTGACCACAAAGCTTTATCCTTTCTTCACAAGTGCACACTACTACCTGGCAGACTGACTAGATGGACTTTGTTGTTGCAGGAATTCTCATATGAGATCAGGTACATACCTGGCCAACAAAATATTATAGCTGATGCCCTATCTCGCCTGCCAGAAGGCTTGGATACTGTACAAGATACCAAACTTGGTAGTGATGGTCCACACATTTGTTACCTTCGACAGGTTCCTTTTGAGAAAGAGATTAGGAATGCATTAAAGACCATGCAACACGAGCAGGATAAAGATCCAACCCTTAAAATGATAAAAGAAAAGTTACTACAGGTAGAAAATACTGATAAACTACACTCCTACTATTGTATAAAGAATGGAGTACTTTTTCAGCGTACGAATGTTTACACAGATTCCTGGAAATTATGTATTCCAAAACACTTGCTGGAGGCTTTAATTAAATATCAACATTTAAGCCATGGTCACAGTGGACCACAAAAATGTTTTCAGATTTTAAACCAGTATGTTTATTATCCTAATTTGTTAAAGTGGATTAAAAGAATTTTATTACCGTGCAAAGTGTGCCAATTAAATAAAATTGATACCGTTCAAAGAGCAGGAGAGCTACAACCCATAATACCTACTAAACCATTGCAGTTGTTATCACTAGATTTATTTGGGCCGCTCCCTAGATCCAGAGGAGGAGTGATATACATTTGCGTTATTATGGATGTCTTTTCCAAATTCATTAAACTATACCCCATCAAGAGACCCAACACGGAGGTAATTTTTTCCAAAATCTCACAACATTTTATACCTCAGGTAGGACACCCTCAGGCGGTACTTACAGATAATGGCCCTCAGTTTGCTAGCACTAAGTGGAATGATTATTTACAATCATTAGAGATACAGACACTTAAGACTGCCTATTACCATCCCCAGGCTAACCCTGTTGAGCGCGTTATGCGCGAGCTAGGGAGATGGTTTCGTACATATTGTCATGAGAATCATAAGAGTTGGGCGATCCAAATTCCTTACATTGAAGATGTTTTAAACTCACTACCTCATTCATCAACATCTTTATCTCCTTTTGAAATAATGTTTGGCAAAAGGCCACCACATGTTATACATGAGCTTATCACATTCCCATCTCTTCAGAATGGCTCATATGAAAAGTCTTTAGAGATAGCTTTACATCAACTACAAAAGAAAGCAGAGGAACGGAAAATCGTCATGACAAAAAGATTTCACACACATCTTACAATATGGGCGACTTAGTATTGGTCCAAAAACACGTTAAATCTTCTGCTATTAATGAAGAAACAAAGAAATTTTTTCCTCTTTATGAGGGACCTTTCAAAATTACAGAAGTACAGAATGTCAATACATATACTTTAGTTCACCCAGATACTAATAAGTTAAAAGGGAGGTATCATGTATCAGCACTTAAACCTTTTTACGCCCAGATTGGCGGTACAAATGTAGACAATACCTAAGGTTATACGTTATACATTGATACATTATTTGGTTTTACACCACCACCGATACTGAGGTTAACTCTATTGACGTAATGATTCGATACACTGTTTTGATTTTCCAACCACCATACTGGTTCCACGCAACTATGTTGCGATTATACTACTTTTATACTTTCATTCTACACAGCAGTGGACTGCTGCTAGGAACATACGTTTCCTTACAAGATATTACCCTATACACTCGTCTAATACTCTTATTATGGAGAATTCCTTTATTAATAATGACTATACATACTATGATCATAACAGAATTTTGAGAGAAATGTTCTTTATTATCAATAAACTATAACACTTGAACTAACTTTCATAAACTATAACTGATTTGAGTATACAACTTTTCTTGTGATATTATTCTGAGATATTTGGTCCAGGGGACACACACCCCATTATAAGCACACATAACCAGGACCTACCTCTTTTGCAGAATAAGTTGTTAAAATATTTATAAAGGATATGTGACTTTTTTGCACCAGTGTACTGGTGAACACAACTAGTGTTGTGATACTTTAACATAAGAGATCTTTTGTAACGTTTCATACATACATATACGACATAAATACACTCATTTTACACAGCAGTGTACTGCTGCTTGGAAACTACGTTTCCTTATAACTTATGATTTACCCCTATACATTCTTAGGATGTTTTAGATTCATTTTGGGAACTATATTTTGTAAATGACTACTTTAATTAATAATCCTTATTATGATGGTAATCAACTTAGTTCAATTAAATTATACAATAACTTGGCATGGACCATGTTCACGTCCTTATGATATGCATGTGTTTGTATTTTTCTTGTATCCCTTTCTTTATATTTTTCCTTGGGATTATTTTTTGGTAACATTGTTTATATATGGATATATTTATAACTTGTAATTTTCTTACATTTCATTTACTATGTCTAATTATTTTATCTCCTTTGCTAAGGAAGTTTATTATTTCTTGTCCCATTTCCCAAAACTTGTGGGAACATTATTGTAATTGCTATGTTTTTGTATTCTTTTGTATTTTACTTTTATATTTTTCTTGTATATGCATAGGTTAGTGATTAAGAATAATTTGGCCACCACTAATTCCCTATGGTTTTCTGTTTTGTATCTTCCACAGACCAGCTAGCTGACCGAGTTCCCCAGGCTTCTCCTGCTGCGTCAGGAACCGGGGATGATGGACGTTACTCGGCAGTTCTAGCCATAAGGCTATTGGTTTATATAATTTTGCGAGCCTTAAAGTCTGCAACCGTTACAGGACTTGGGTTTTCACCCATTTAGGGAGTTTAATAATGAAGGGTTAAAGTGTGAAAAGGGAAAGTGGTAGTTTTGAGGCCTAAACAAAATCAATACAATGTTAAAACCAGAGACGTTTATAAAACGAAGGACTTTCCTACATGGAATTGCATAAGACAATTGTTTATAAGATACAACAAATTTCATTTCAATGTTTGTAAAATTATACACATTATTGGATTTTTTTGAAAACAAATTTGATATTTATGTGTAAATATAGTTCAATGTAATTTGTGTAATGTGCATCTATACCACTTATGTTTTGTATTTTAACAATTGGTTTGAGATTTTTATAAGTTTGTGAGAACACATATGTTTATAATTTTGTGATCATTTAATATTTCATATTTTACATTTTTTTTCGCTACTTGATCATAATTTTTCATCAATATTGATCCTTTTAAGAATGAATGAGTTTTTGAGAATTTTTGTAATAATGGCGTGAGTGAAAGTTAAAGTTTTGAGGTTGTTATAAATAATAATATTTTTGCTTTTGGGTATGAATGGTGGAGAGAGAGAACCGAACCAACAAGCGATAGTTAGATTTTGGGAGTATAGTTCATTTTCTTTTGGGATTTGAAATTTTTCTTTTATTTATTTTTCAAGATGTTCAGTTAGTTTTCTTGGGAAAATAACTTCAATCTTCGGGGGGCATGTAAGCATCTTAGAATTTTAGTAAATTCTAGCCTCTCACCTCTAGGCATCAGGGGTAAAGCTTATTCTGTAGTAAAAGACAGTTTTCATGTCATGTATAGGTTATGGGAGTAAAGCTTTATGTAGCATGAGGACACAGTAACCAAACACACTAAATAAAACCCTTTAGGGATAATAAAAGTATTCAGAATTAAATAAATGCTCTAAATAAACCTTTGATAACAGAAAGAAAACATCAGTTTGGGAGGAAATAGATTAAATCCCACAAGTTCAATTTCGAATAATAGATTTTGATATAGGTTAACTTTACAGTTTCTAAAACAATTTGAATGCAGTAAAGACTTTCAGTAGTTGCTAAACGCCGAATATAAACCTTGAATGATAATAAATAAACTTTAAATCAACTGAAAATTAAATAATCATCAGTAATTCAACTTTGTAATTATGAACTTATAACTGGGGAGCATTTTGTCATTTTAAACCGATTTACGAGCAAGAAAGTAACTCAATACTTAATAATCCAACTATACTAATTTTCTGTAATGATATTAACACCTTTTACTAACCTTAAATATGATAATCCAAAATAATCTAGTTTAGTACACAAGCAATTTCTAATATTTGGCATTTCACTGTTTTCACACACTTTCGAACAAAATAAAGTAATTGTAGGGAAGTAATCATGCAATTAAAATATAAATTCACTAAAATTTCGTAGTTTCTGAACGTTTAAATAACTTAAATTAATTTTTATACTTCGTCAGTTGCTCTGCACTTTTAATAATTTTTTATCTCAAAATCCTAGAGAACATTCGAAATAAAAAGTAGATTTCCGGAAAGAACTAAAAATCTAATATCACATATAATAATTTCAAGTAATTCCAAGTAATAGAACCGATCTTATAGAGATCTTAAAATTTTAATATATTTTTCTCGAGCTTCCAGCCGTGTTAATATGTCATATTTGCGGGACGTTTCGAAGGCGTCCATCTCTGCCTTCATTTTCAACCTGATGTCAATGTTTAACTAAACAGTTAAACATTGACATCAGGTTGAAAATGAAGGCAGAGATGGACGCCTTCGAAACGTCCCGCAAATATGACATATTAACACGGCTGGAAGCTCGAGAAAAATATATTAATATTCAACGCCGTGAAAAATTACGATCCTACATCTTAAAATTTATTTTTCATTGCAGCCATGAGGTCAACTTAGAAATTAATTTCGACCGATCTAAAGTAGATACAGAGATGAGATAACTTTCAGAATACGTAGTTTAATTCAGAGAATCCCGTGATAATTTTAGATTTGCGATAAAACTAATAGAAATAAAGTTATAAAATTAAAACTGAAATTGCACTTTGGTTATGTCGTAGTTAAACTTTCCCTGCACCAATTTTAATAAAAGTTACACCAATAAGCTCGAGAATTTTAGTAGAAAACGGTGATAATAATAATATTTGCATAAATTGTGGCATTAATAAAATGACGAAATATAGAAGCCTCTCGCACAAAAGTAATTCCCCAGAGTAGAGAAATAGTTCACTCTTACACTTACAACTTTTAAACCAGTTGCTTAAAATTATTCACTAAATATCCATTATTTCACAATTAAATATGTAGAAACACTGTCACACCTAAAGTTTTGGATAACCGTTTAGTTACTGAGATATTTCTGGCCTAAATCGTAGAGGTGTTAGCAGAAAGTTGTGTTCTGGCTGTGACGTCAGCAAAGGTATAAATTAGATCGCCTTGTGAAGACGCCATTCTGTTCTGTCTCTTTTCCGGGTTTGAAGTCGTGCTAATAAGATGTTATAAGCGTGTGCGTTGGTAGGTTGGCAACTCCGACTTAGGTTGGTAGCTCAGGTCTTCAGTTGGCATTACCGAGGTCGGCCATCTTGGAACATGATCAGGGTGTGGCATTTGTTTACTTAACATGAACTTTTAATTTTCAACTGGGGTTTGGTCGGTCTCTACTTCTCTCCATAATCTGTGATTTTTGGAACGATTGTTCGATTGCCTAAGCAACTTAAGAATGCTGTTTGAACTTTGAATTTCATTCTAAATAAACTCTGAGAATTTGGAAAAGTGAACTGTTTTATTTCTGTAGCTGCTGTAATACCTTTTCAATATTTGGGGTCTTCAAATATTGTGGCGACCTGTAGCGTTCTAGTTGTATCCTGGCAACATGGTCAAATTAAATTAAAGTATTCAACAAGTTTTCATCGGACTTGGAGGTGCTACCAAGACTGTTAGATAAGGTACTTAGGCGATACTCTACCCCGGTATCGGTCTTTGTCCTTACAACTGATGATGAGGCTTGGATGAATATTGGTAGAAGAATTAGGAAGAATATATGGTAGGGAAAAGATTACCATAACCACAGGCTGGCACTTGATTTCAGGCATAAGAGAGTTGGAAAACTTCCTTTCGTAGGTAAGGGAGTTGGGGACTGGAACATGCCAAGAGAAATGATGAACAGCTTACCACAAACTCACTACTATAGAAACTTCATGGTATAGCCATCAATAGTACATAATAACTTCTTTCTTCATCACTATTTACAGTAATTACAGGTCAAAGCATACATAAAATAAACAAGTCTATAGAAAATATAATAATACACAACATTCTACCTATTTAGTTTGCTGAGATCATTTCTGAATATTCCAGTTCTCATTATGAAATTTAATTAGAATACAATAACTTCATGTGGTAGGCAGTTGTGTGTGTGAACACCCCTACTTGTCAAATGGCCCAAACTTACGTACATGAATAAGGTTTTAAACTGAAATATTTTAAAGTGTTTTTGAGTTCATCTGGGCCTTCTACCTTCACCTGTAGTAAGTGACAGGTTATTTTTGCCTTCCTCCCTTATACACAATAACATCTATATGTGGATGAAAATTAACATTGTAGTATGATGTTAGTCTATCTACAAAGATTGTAGTTTGATATATACATAGGTTTCATCAAGTTAATGAAATAAAAGATTGATGTATTCATTGTGTATTTATTGGCAGCTAGTACAACCTATCACATAAAGATAACCTAATTATTTGTAGAGGACTTTGCGAAGAGTGTATAATACTTGGCTTGATTAATTTTATGCTCAATTGATTATTCAAGCAAAGGATAAAAGCTAAACTAATTTCCATATGTTACAAACAAATGGGTTTACAATATAGGTAGCATAATGCAAGACATTTTTCCAGCAAAGAATAAAAATAAAAGAAGTAAGATACAAGCTAGGGGACCTCATAACTGCCGTCTTGAAGATACCTTTGATTTTTGTTATTCTTTACTATGCCTTATCAAATATATTAAACATAAAACAGACTGCAACATAATAATTTACAAAGATATTAATTGTTGTCAATTTGCATGATAAAGAAACAGGAAGTTATCAACCTACCTCTTGAACACTTAGTTCCTGAAGAACACCAGTTTTGAGGGCATTCATTGCCTCTGCAGTTTCAACAGTGCTAAACGCCCAGCAGGCTCCACAAGTTTTCTGGTTCCGTATACCACCGATAATCTTTTTCTCTCGCCTATCAACAAATAATAAGTTAATAACAATAATGGAACAAGAAACAATAGTAAATGGCAACTAGGATTTGAACAAGGATAGAAAGTAAACCCATCCCTTGTCAAAGATTTATTCAAAAGCAACATATAACAAGAAATGTACACACACTTGTTTTTCAATATTTTTTACTTCATTTTAAATTAATAGTGCCATTTTTCTGGAGGCTCAAACAATACGTAAGTAAAAAAAAAAAAAATCTGTATTTATTATCTTATTTATCCTCTCCACCTGCATCGAAAGATTTTAGGTTGTGCATGCACTAGACTCTGCCGATGTATCTATATGAGGTTCACTAAAAGTACGAGGTCTGATCAAAAAATAACGAGATTTTTTCCTTAAAGAATATTTCTTTATTAATCAAGATCAAAGTAATCCCCCTCAGGTAAAATACACTTGTGTCAGTGCTTTTTACAATCTTGGAAGCACTTCTGTTTTTATCACATCAATGGTGGCAAAATGTTGTCCATTGAAGCCATCTTCAGCCACAGGAATAGAAGTCACAGGGCGGCATGTCAGTCGAACATGGTCTATGAATCAAAACATCAGTTTTGTTTTTAGCAAAAAATTACAAATAACCAGCAAGGTGTGAGTGGGAGCACAATAGTGTTGCAATTTCCACAAGCGGTTTTGCTACAATTCTGGGCACTGTCGATGAATTGTTTCATGCAAATGGCTCATAACTTCCAGATATTCCTAATTAACAATATGACCATTTGGCAGGAACACATGATGCACAATTGCATTGAAATCAAATAAAACAGTGCTCGAACTTGTCAATTTTTTTCAGTCTTGTGTATTCACTCAGCTTTCGTTGGGACGATCGGGCCTTGCTTTCAATGTCATATCCATTCAACTCTGTTTCGTCACCTGTTTTAAGAAGTTCTGGATTGATTTTGACTTCATTCAGCAATTCCTGAGTGATTTCTATGCAACATTGATTTGGGTCAAAATTTAGCAATTTAGGAACAAACTTTGCTGCCACACATTTCATGCTAAAAACATCCTAAAAATCGACTGATATGAGCCAATGATATTCTGACATCATCAGCAAGCTCTCCAATAGTGACTCGGAATTTTCCAGAATCATTTTTTCACTTGTCAGTTGTTGATGTGTTAGGGCATCCAGGTCGGTCGTCATCTTCAAGCTTTTCATGACTCCCTTTGAAACGTCTGTACAATTTTTAAACTCTTGTTTTATTCATAGTAGATTCGCCAAAAGCTACTGTTAACATTTCAAATGTAGTTCTGCACTTTATTTCAGTTTTGGATGAAAATTTTACATAAATTATATGATCAATTTTTTTTTAGAAAGTACCTTTTTGACTGTCGAAAATAAACAAAATACTTAAAAGGGCTGCCAACTGCAAAGTAAAGCACGAACATGTGTACCAACAAAATAAAAATATTTGATAATTGTATTTACAAAGCTCATTATTTTTTGATCAGACCTCATAATGTTTACTCTACCATTATTGATAAGTTACCTTTTTCATTCAACCTTGCAGATTCAAGTCCCACTTAATGATATAAGAGATGGCATAGTGTAATTTCCTACACAGTATATGAACATCAGACTATCCTGGAGACAACTAGGAACATGAATAAATAATTAAAGATTTTCTATCATTTTAGGGTAGGCAAGGAATGCCAAATGGGCTCAATTAAGAATCAACGGGAAGAAACTAACTGAATATTCTTAATGAGTGCTGAGCTGGATATTGTCATCGCAATACAATAATTGCTAAGACTACTTCGAAGAAAGCTTCTACTTATTCATAATTTTAAATTAATTTTCCAATACGATGGAGCACACATACTCCAGTGGCAATGTCCCTACTCCCATGTCATTATTTTTCACCACCTACGTTCACCCACCCTTCATGAATTGCAACTTTAAACTCCTTCAGCATTTTTGGTAAACTGTCCATTATTTCCCTTAGTAATTTATTCCAGTCCCTGACTCCCATACCTACAAAAGAAAATTTTCCCTCTCCCTTCCACCGGAGTTCAAGTTCCAGCTTGTGATTGTTGTCATCTCTTCCCTTCCCCTTAGAGTTCCTTATCCTTCAACTATGCATTATCCCAATTATAAACCCTGAAAAAAAAACTCTCTCTTCACCCATCTTCTGTCTTCCAATGATTCCCAACCCAGCTGCTTCAGCATATTAATTTCATTCTACAGTAATTTCTGAAAACAAATCTGTTCTCCTTTGTACTCCTTCCAGCTCCTGAATTTGATACCTATAATGTGGGTCCCACACCTTCACATTCAAGCAGAGGTCTAACTAAGGTTTTGTAAGCAAAATCCCTCACTTCTCTGGTACATCCCCTCATCGCCTCTCCAATAAATGAAGAACATTAAATCTCTTCGTACCACCTGCCCAACTGAGTTTACTATCACAAGTTATGCCAAGATTTTTACAGTAAGGATCTTCAACAAACAATTCCTTCCCTACCCTAAAATGATAGAAAATCTTTAATTATTTATTCATGTTCCTACCAAGCTGATCCTTTTTTGGCATTTATTTTCATTCCATGTTTAACTACCCAACAAGATATCATGTTCAGATCCTCTTGTAACTGTTCACTGTCCGTCCTCTCCTATTTGCAAAAAAGAAGAAAATCCAACTATGACTTCAACCCATGAATACAATCATTCATTAGAATAATGAACACCAGTGGTCCCAGGTGGAACTCCAATATTAACTTTTACCTCTTTTGATATTGCATTTCCAATCCTAACTCTTCGATTTCTTTTTTTTAATTCCTCTACCCAGCAAGTCACTTTTTCATCCATTCCAATGGTTTTTACTTTATCTACCACCATTTTATGGCTCACTCTGTAAAATGCTTTGAGTAGATCCATTGCTGCACTGTCAACCCGGTCTCCCTTGTCCATTTCATCCTCAATATCTTGCACATAGCCCATTAACTGAGATTCACATGAGCATTCTTTTCTAAATCTATGTTTCTGTTATACAAACCAGTTTCTTCCCTCACATATATTCCTGATATGGTTGCATACCAATATCTCCATCAGCTATCCTACCTCTGATGTAAGACTAGCTGGCCTGTAATTTTCAACTTTATCTGTCTCACTTCTTTTATGGACCAGTACTACCATGGCACTTTCCAGTCCTCTAATAAGCAGCATGTCTTGCAATTGGCTGCAAGATGGTGCACCACCTCACTGGCATAACTTCGTAAACGATTGGTTAAACGACGTTATGCCCAACGGCTGGATTGGCCGCAATGGGCCAGATGACAACGCTTGTTTCACCTCACGTTCATCCAATCTGACGCCATGCTCTTTTTATCTTTGGTGGGTTCCTAAAGGATCAGGTGTATGTACCTCCACTACCAGCTGACCTACCCAACTTAAGGATTGAAGCAGTTGTTGCATCAATTACTCCAAATACACTGATCTCGACATGGAAAGAACTCGCCTGTTGACTGGATGTGTGCCGTGTCATGAATGGTACTCACATTGAACACTTGTAGGTAAAAAGACTGTATGATTTTCCCTTTCATTTGACATATTATTTATAATTCTAAGTCGAATAATAAAAATTCTAAGAAGCCCAAACTCCAGATATTCATTTTGAAACATTCTGTATTTCAAAAACTCTGTTCACTCGTGTTATTTATCTTAATTCCTTATCAGTCGATACCTGATGGATTTTAAGTCACCACTCATAATAACCATTGTACACTCTCCTCTGAACTCTGATTATGAATTTAATTTCCCACCAAGAGCCTTGTCATCATCGTTCATTCTTTCACTACAGTAGGCAGCCAAGACTAATTTTTTCTTTAGTTGCACCACGGTAGTCTATCCCTAGCAACTCATAACTATATCTATGAACACCAGTGAACTGTAATAATCTTTACTAACCAGTATGTAGACCCTTCCACCAGTTCCTTCTCTATATCTTTAGTACACCTGATAACCATTACAAAAAACTTCATTGTCTAGCACTACTTCTTCCAAGACTCTACCCTGATAACTATTTGTGGTTTATGTAACTCTATTAAATTACCAAACTCTATTACTTTTTTCATTATACTCATACAGTTCATTAGTAATAGTCTTATATTTGCCTTTGTTATAATTTTAGCATTCTACTTGTCACCTTACCTTTTGCCAATCTGTATTTCATTTTTATTTATGATTTTTCCCATCACGTATATGCATTCAGTACCTCTGTGGTCACCAATTTTTAACCCCACACCAGCATTCACTAATCTAAGAAAGGCAAAGTCATTACCCCATTATAACTGGAAGTGGGCTCCCTTACAGATCTAGCTAATAGCTCAGGAAGTGCCCGCTTCTCCCACAACACAACTAACACCATTCCAAAATAGCACTTCGGTCTCCATGTTGTCGAACAAATGTCTGAATAGGGGTTTGCATACACCGCTCAAACTTTGTTAAGATATTTAAAGTGCCTGGTACCAAATAAAGTTCTATTTTATGGCTGCCAAACACTTGTTTTGACCCCAAAAGTTAATGGTACCTGAAATGATTTAACACAATACACGGGATCCAATTTAAAATTTTATATTCACTCAGAAGTTTTCATATATATTTACAGTACCAGATAGCTTTTGGTTAAGGCATCCATCAGAGCCAAATGAAGACAGCAGATTAGGCATGTTCACAGAAAGCAATCTAACCCAGACCACCTAACTAGGATGAAATATCATTATGAGTGCATATTGAAGAAAGTTTTTGCTAACACTGGTCACGTATTACTACTTGAGCTACCTTTCTGGCCTACATCAAAAAGCAACTTACCAAGGTCTAACCGCAACGAAAACGAGAGTAAGACTGGACAAAACTCAATATGGCTGATGCCTTAAGTAAAGAATTTGAGACTCGTGGCATCAGTCTAAAATTTAATATCTAACCAACTATTTTATATTTTAAGTTATAACAACTTACTCTTGACTTTGAAAACTTGTTTATTCCTCAAGAACACTTCTACTGGATTTCCACTTAATTTTTTGATGTCAACATTTCAGTACGTAAACTTACAAACGCTTAAGCAATGCAACTTAGGAAATCTTTTTTTCTCCTTGAAATCTTAAACTTTTTCTAGCAATATGATTTTAATCTACTTGAGCCTATCTTTATTTTTTATCTCTTTTATTAATTTTTTATTTTCTTTACTTAATTAAAAGTCATATCTATAACTTATTTAATTAGTCCACATTTGGGAAGTTCCTGCTGAAGCTGACTACAACTTGTGATATCAAAATCTAATGTAGCTCTATACATTAAACCAAAACTCCAAATTTTGTACTTCGCTTCCTCTAAGCACATGACCTGACATGATTAAAATCGAAATATATTCTTAACAAAAATTTTTGGGCGTAGAAGATACAACTTAAAATGATTGTCGCCATAAGTTTTCTTAGTGAAAATGAATGAAGCAAAATCTAGTATGCCTGAAAACAACTTTATCTTAAACTTGTGTCCTTTACGAAAGTGGCTTCAGAATCAAACTTAGGAGCATTTTACTATTTTAAAAAGTTGATAGAAATTATTTTCTGTACTAGTTATATGGAATAAACCTGTTTCTAAATGGTATGGGCAAGGTTATAGATATATTACAATGTTTACCCACCTCACACCATGGTCAAACTGTGGGCGATCATGGCGACTCAAGACCTACATCTAAAATATTTAACTTACCCTAAACATCTTTGTATAGAATTAAACTGAATTGGGATTCTCCATAATTTGAACCACCTCAGAAGGAATTGTCTTTTTATTATGAAAATTTGTACACACGTTCATTGAGAGATACAATTTATGAAAATTTGTACATTATAACCATCAAATATATACTCAATGAGTAAAATCATTTGAAATATGGGCAGATTTGTACAAGTTATTATTCAGGAGATAAGTATTATTACCTGTTTATGTTCCTTGTAGCTGTTTCTCAGGATTTATTTTTTGAGAAAATACTGTATTCTGCATCAGTATGACATGTAAAGCAGAAGTATAGGCACACAAAAACTTATAAATTTTCAGCGTTCAGTTACAATAGCAGACATACTGAACCATAAATTAATTGTTGAACTGTCAATGATGTTAATAATCTAATACATATCACATTGTTGCCAACCCGTAACAATGACACACCTATGTTATTGGAGGCTGTGCTTAGGTTGAAATGAGCCTGGACCTCGACGACAACTACACAAAAAAGGTCAATAGTATTAGCAGAATGAAAACAGATGCTGAGTGTTATTGTAACTGGTTTTGTCATAAGAGGTAAGCTGGCATGCCAAATGCATTAGACTATTAACGTCATTGACATTTCACTAATTAATCTATGGTGCAACATGTCAGCTATCATCTTTCATTAAAAATCATTTGTGTGCTGATACTATCCTACATGGATGTAGAATGCAGTTTTTTCTTGAAAAATAAGGCCAGAGTAAAGGAGCATAAACAGGTAAAAACACGTATTTCTTGCAAAACAACTTGTACATAACTGACCATATTTTGAACAATTTTACTTGTTTGGTATATATTTGATAGTTATAATGTACAACTTTTCTTAAATGATATTGATCAAGGAATACGTGTACAAATTTTCATAAAAAAAGGACAATTCCTTCTGAAGTGGTTTGCATTACGGGGCCACCCTGAACTAAATACTTACCAGTCAACCCGCCCAGGAAGAGTCAGCGGCAGCAGCAATTGCCTAGACTTCCGTTTGCTGTCGGATGAATGGTGATGTCCCGAACGATTTCTCCAGTGGTGTGAATGCATTAATCGGTTGTGAAGATCTCTGTGTAAATG
>JARYHS010010386.1:0-33084 GCA_031002005.1 Vandiemenella viatica
CTTTCATCTTTTTTTGCTCAGTAGTGTGTCCGATGCTATCTGTAGCTACATTGTACGTTTTGCCGAGCTTCAGTAAGTTATTAGACGCCCCTAGTGGCGACTTTCTTCTTTTTTTCTGCTTATTTGTGGGTCAGATGCTAACTCTAGCCACTTTGTTTGTTTTTTACTGCTCAGTAGGTAGTTAGATGTCCCAACTTGCCATTTTTTTCTTTTTTCCTGCTCAGTAGTGGTTCTGATGCTCCCTGTGGCCACCGTGGACGTTTTTTACTGCTCAGTAGGGAGTTAGGTGCCCCTAGTGGCCACTTTTTTCTTTTTTTATGCTCAGTTGTGGGTCAGATGCTCCCTCTGGCCACTTTGTTCATTTTTTACTACTCAGTAGGGAGTTAAATGCCCCTAGTTGCAATTTTTTTCTTTTTTTCTGCTCAGTAGTGGTTCTGATGCTCCCTGAGGCTGCCGTGGACGTTTTTTACTGCTCAGTAGGGAGTTAGATGCCCCTAGTGGCCAATGTTTTTCTTTTTTTAGGCTCAGTAGTGGGTCAGGATGTGCCGTGTGGCCACCGTGGACGTTTTTGCTGCTCAGTAGGGAGTTAGATACCCCTTGTGTCGACTTTCTTCTTATTTTCAGCTCAGTAGTGTGTCCGATGCTCCCTGTGGCCACTTTGTACGTTTCGTACTGCTTAGTAGGGAGATAGATGCCTCTAGTGGCCACTTTCTACTTTTTTTCGCTCAGTAGTGTGTCCGATGCACTCTGTGGCCACTTTGTACGTTTTGTACTGCTCAGTAGGGAGTTAGATTCCCCTAGTAGCTACTTTTCTCTTTTTTTTGCTCAGTATTTGGTCAGATGCTCCCTGCGGCCACTTTGTACATTTTTTACTGCTCAGTAGGGAGTTAGATTCCCGTAGTGGCCACTTACTTTTTTTTTTTCTGCTCAGTAGTGGGTCAGATGCTACCTCTGGCCACTTTGTTCATTTTTTACTGCTCAGTAGTTTGTTAGATGCCCCTAGATGCCATTTTTTCTTTTTTTCTGCTCCGTAGTTGTTCTGAAGTTCCCTGTGGCCACCGTGGACGGTTTGTACTGCTCAGTAGGGAGTTAGGTGCCCCTAGAGGCCACTTTCTTCTTTTTTTCTGCTCATTTGTGGGTCAGATGCTCCCTCTGGCCACTTTTTCACTTTTTACTGGTCAGTAGGTAGTCAGATGCCCCTAGTTGCCATTTTTACTTTTTTTCTGCTCAGTAGTGGTCCTGATGCTCCCTGTGGCCACCGTGGACGTTTTGTACTGCTCAGTAGGGAGTTAGATGCCCCTAGTGGCCACTTTTTTTCTTTTTTTAGGCTCAGTAGTGGGTCAGATGCGCCCTGTGGCCACGTGGACGTTTTGTGCTGCTCGGTAGGGAGTTAGATGCCCCTAGTGACGACTCTCTTCTTATTTTCTGCTCAGTAGTGTCTCCGATGCTACCTGTGGCCACTTTGTACGTTTCGTACTGCCTCAGTAGGGAGATAGATGCCTCTAGTGGCCACTTTCAAGTTTTCTTCTGCTCAGTAGTGTGTCCGATGCTCTCTGTGGCCACATTGCACGTTTTGTACTGCTCAGTAGGGAGTTTGATTCCCCTAGTGGCTACTTTCCACTTTTTTTCTGCTCAGTATTTGGTCAGGATGCTCCCTCTGGCCACTTTGAACGTTTTGTACTGTTCAGTAGGGTGTTAGATTCCCCTAGTGGCTACTTTCCTCCTTTTTTCGCTCAGTATTTGGTCAGATGCTCCTTGCGGCCACTTTGTTCGTTTTTCACTGCTCAGTAGGGAGTTAGATTCCTCTATTGGATATTTTTTTCTTTTTTCTGCTCAGTTGTGGGTCAGATGCTCCCTCTGGCCACTTTGTTCGTTTTGTACGGCTCAGTAGGGAGTTAGATGACCCTAGTGGCCACTTATTTCTTTTTTTCTCCTCTGTAGTGAGTCAGATGCACTCTGTGGCCACTTTGTACGTTTTTCTACTGCTCAGTAGGGAGTTAGATGCCCCTAGTGGCAACTTTTTTCATTTTTTCGGCTCAGTAGTGTGTCAGATGCCCCCTATGGACGGCTCAATATGGTGTTAGATACCCTTAGTTGCCACTTACTTCTTTTTTTCTGCTCAGTAGTGGGTCAAATATTCCCTGCGGCCACCGTGGACGTTTTTTACTGCTTAGTAGGAAGTTAGATAACCCTAGTGGCCAGTTTCTTCGTTTTTCTGTTCAGTAATAGGTCAGATGTTCCCTGTGGCCTCATTGTACGTATTATACTGCTCAGTTTGGATTTAGATGCCCCTAGAAACCACTTTCATCTATTTTTCTGCTTAGTAGTGTGTCCGATGCTCTCTGTGGCTACATTGTACGTTTTGCTGAGCTCAGTAGTGTATTAGACGCCCCTGGTGGCGACTTTCTTCATTTTTTCTGCTCATTTGTGGGTCAGATGCTCTCTCTGGCCACTTTGTTCGTTTTTTACTGCTCAGTAGGTGGTTACATGCCCCTAGTTGCCATTTTTTTCTTTTTTTCTGCTCAGTAGTGGTTCTGATGCTCCCTGTGGCCAACGTGCATGTTTTGTACTGCTCAGTAGCGAGTTAGATGCCCCTAGTGGCCACTTTCTTGTTTTTTCTGCTCAGTTGTGGGTCAGATGCTCCCTCTGGCCAATTTGTTCGTTTTTTACTACTCAGTATGTACTTAGATGCCCCTAGTGGCCACTTTTTTCTTTTTTTCTGCTCAGTAGTGGGTCGGATGCGCCCTGTGGCCACCGTGGACGTTTTTGGCTGCTCAGTAGGGAGTTAGATGCCCCTAGTACGACTTTCTTCTTTTTTTCTGCTCAGTATTGTGTCCAATGCTCTCTGTGGCCACTTTGTACGTTTTGTACTGCTCAGTAGGGAGTTAGATTCCCCTAGTGGCTACTTTCCTCTTTTTATCGCTCAGTATTTGGTCAGATGCTCCCTGCGGCTACTTTGTACGTTTTTTACTTCTCAGTAGGGAGTTAAATGCCCCTAGTGGCCACTTATTTCTTTTTTCAGCTCAGTAGTGTGTCAGTTGCTCCCTGTGGCCACTTTGTGCATTTTGTACTGCTCAGTAAGGAGTTAGATGCCCCTAGTGGCCACTTTCTTCTCTTTTTCTGCTCAGTAGTGGTTCAGATGCTCCCTGTGTCTACTTTGTAATTTTGTTACTGCTCAGTAGGGAGTTAGATGCCCCTAGTGGCCACTTATTTCTTTTCTTCTGCTCTGTAGTGGGTCAGATGCACTCTGTGGCCACTTTGTACGTTTTGTACTGCTCAGTAGGGAGTTAGATGCCCCTAGTGGCAACTTTCTTTTCTTTTTCTGCTCTGTAGTGGGTCAGATGCACTCTGTGGCCACTTTGTACGTTTTTGTACTGCTCAGTAGGGAGTTAGATGCCCCTAGTAGCCACTTTATTCTTTTTTTCGCTCTGTTGTGGGTTTGATGCTCCCTCTAGCCACCCTGTTCGTTTTTTACGGCTCAGTAGGGAGTTAGATGACCCTAGTGGCCACTTATTTCATTTTTTCGCTCTGTAGTGGGTCAGATGCACTCTGTGGCCACTTTGAATGTTTGTACTGCTCAGTAGGGAGTTGGATGCCCCTAGTGGCAACTTTCTTCTGTTTTCGGCTCAGTAGTGGGTCAGATATTCCCTGTGGCCACCGTGGACGTTTTTTACTGCTCAGTAGGAAGATAGATGCCTCTAGTGGCCACTTTTTTCTTTTTTCTGTTCAGTAATAGGTCAGATGTTCCCTGTGGCCACTTTGTACGTATTTTACTGCTCGGTTTGGAGTTAGATGCCCCTAGAAACCACTTTCATCTTTTTTTCTGCTCAGTAGTGTGTCCGATGCTCTCTGTGGCTACATTGTACGTTTTGCCGAGCTCAGTAGGGTATTAGACTCCCCTAGTGGCGACTTTCGTCTTTTTTCTGCTCATTTGTGGGTCAGATGCTCCCTCTGGCCACTTTGCTCGTTTTTACTGCTCAGTAGGGAGTTAGATGCCCCTAGTGACGACTTTCTTCTTTTTTTCTGTACAGTAGTGTGTCCGATGCTCTCTGTGGCTACATTGTACGTTTTGCCGAGGTTCAGTAGGGTATTAGGCGCCCCTAGTGGCTACTTTCCTCTTTGTTCTGCTCAGTAGTGGGTCTGTTGCTCCGTGTTGACACATTGTACTTTTTGTTTGCTCACTAGGGAGTTAGATGCCCCTAGTGGCCTCTTATTTCTTTTTTTCGCTCAGTAGTGGGTCAGTTGCTCCCTGTGGGCACTTTGTACGTTTTGTACTGCCCAGTAGGGAGTTAAATGCTCCTAGTGGTCACTTTCTTCTTTTTTTCTGCTCTGTAGTGGTTCAGATGCACTCTGTGGCCACTTTGTACTTGTGTTACTGCTCAGTAGGGAGTTAGATGCTCCTAGTGGTCACTTTCTTCTTTTTTTCGCTCAGTAGTGGTGTCAGATGCTCTTTGTGGCCACTTTGTACTTGTGTTACTGCTCAGTAGGGAGTTAGATGCTCCTAGTGGTCACTTTCTTCTTTTTTTCTGCTCTGTAGTGGGTCAGATGCACTCTGTGGCCACTTTGTACGTTTTGTACTGCTCAGTAGGGAGTTAGATGCCCCTAGTAGCCACTTTATTCTTTTTTTTGCTCTGTTGTGGGTTTGATGCTCCCTCTAGCCACTCTGTTCGTCTTTTACGGCTCAGTAGGGAGTTAGATGACCCTAGTGGCCACTTATTTCATTTTTTTCTGCTCTGTAGTGGGTCAGATGCACTCTGTGGCCACTTTGAATGTTTTGTACTGCTCAGTAGGGAGTTGGATGCCCCTAGTGGCAACTTTCTTCTGTTTTTCGGCTCAGTAGTGGGTCAGATGCCCCCTATGGGCACTTTGTACGTTTTGTACTGCTCAATATGGTGTTAGATGCCCTTAGTTGCCACTTTCTTCTTTTTTTCTGCTCAGTAGTGGGTCAGATATTCCCTGTGGCAACCGTGGAAGTTTTTTACTGCTCAGTAGGAAGTTAGATGCCTCTAGTGGCCACTTTTTTCTTTTTTCTGTTCAGTAATAGGTCAGATGTTCCCTGTGGCCACTTTGTACGTATTTTACTGCTCAGTTTGGAGTTAGATGCCCCTAGAAACCACTTTCATCTTTTTTTCTGCTCAGTAGTGTATCCGATGCTCTCTGTGGCTACATTGTACGTTTTGCCGAGCTCAGTAGGGTAATAGACTCCCCTAGTGGCGACTTTCGTCTTTTTTTCTGCTCATTTGTGGGTCAGATGCTCCCTCTGGCCACTTTGCTCGTTTTTTACTGCTCAGTAGGGAGTTAGATGCCCCTAGTGACGACTTTCTTCTTTTTTTCTGCACAGTAGTGTGTCCGATGCTCTCTGTGGCTACATTGTACGTTTTGCCGAGCTTCAGTAGGGTATTAGGCGCCCGTAGTGGCTACTTTCTTCTTTTGTTCTGCTCAGTAGTGGGTCGGTAGCTCCGTGTGGCCACATTGTACTTTTTTCTGCTCACTAGGGAGTTAGATTTCCCTAGTGGCCACTTTCTTCTTTTTTTCTGTTCAGTAGTGGTTCAGATGCTCCCTGTGGGCACTTTGTACGTTTTGTACTGCCCAGTAGGGAGTTAAATGCTCCTAGTGGTCACTTTCTTCTTTTTTTCTGCTCTGTAGTGGGTCAGATGCACTCTGTGGCCACTTTGTACGTTTTGTACTGCTCAGTAGCGAGTTAGATGCCCCTAGTAGCCACTTTATTCTTTTTTTCGCTCTGTTGTGGGTTTGATGCTCCCTCTAGCCACTCTGTTCGTTTTTTACGGCTCAGTAGGGAGTTAGATGACCCTAGTGGCCACTTATTTCACTTTTTCTGCTCTGTAGTGGGTCAGATGCACTCTGTGGCCACTTTGAATGTTTTGTACTGCTCAGTAGGGAGTTGGATGCCCCTAGTGGCAACTTTCTTCTGTTTTTCGGCTCAGTAGTGGGTCAGATGCCCCCTATGGGCACTTTGTACGTTTTGTACTGCTCAATATGGTGTTAGATGCCCTTAGTTGCCACTTTCTTCTTTTTTTTCTGCTCAGTAGTGGGTCAGATATTCCCTGTGGCCACCGTGGACGTTTTTTACTGCTCAGTAGGAAGTTAGATGCCTCTAGTGGCCACTTTTTTCTTTTTTCTGTTCAGTAATAGGTCAGATGTTCCCTGTGGCCTCTTTGTACGTATTTTACTGCTCAGTTTGGAGTTAGATGCCCCTAGAAACCACTTTCATCTTTTTTTCTGCTCAGTAGTG
This sequence comes from Vandiemenella viatica, assembly GCA_031002005.1. Lineage (NCBI taxonomy): Eukaryota > Metazoa > Arthropoda > Insecta > Orthoptera > Morabidae > Vandiemenella > Vandiemenella viatica. The sequence goes on from JARYHS010010386.1 coordinate 6,254, forward strand.
TGTCCGATTCTCTCTGTGGCTACATTGTACGTTTTGCCGAGCTCAGTAGGGTATTAGACTCCCCTAGTGGCGACTTTCGTCTTTTTTTCTGCTCATTTGTGGGTCAGATGCTCCCTCTGGCCACTTTGCTCGTTTTTTACTGCTCAGTAGGGAGTTAGATGCCCCTAGTGACGACTTTCTTCTTTTTTTCTGCACAATAGTGTGTCCGATGCTCTCTGTGGCTACATTGTACGTTTTGCCGAGCTTCAGTAGTGTATTAGGCGCCCCTAGTGGCTACTTTCCTCTTTTGTTCTGCTCAGTAGTGGGTCAGTTGCTCCGTGTGGCCACATTGTACTTTTTTTCTGCTCACTAGGGAGTTAGATGCCCCTAGTGGCCACTTATTTCTTTTTTTCTGCTCAGTAGTGTGTCAGTTGCTCCCTGTGGCCACCGTGGACGTTTTGTACTGCTCAGTATGGAGTTAGATTTCCCTAGTGGCCACTTTCTTCTTTTTTCTGTTCAGTAGTGGTTCAGATGCTCCCTGTGGGCACTTTGTACGTTTTGTACTGCTCAGTAGGGAGTTAAATGCTCCTAGTGGCCACTTTCTTCTTTTTTTCTGCTCAGTAGTGGTTCAGATGCTCTTTGTGGCCACTTTGTACTTGTGTTACTGCTCAGTAGGGAGTTAGATGCTCCTAGTGGTCACTTTCTTCTTTTTTTCTGCTCAGTAGTGGTTCAGATGCTCTTTGTGGCCACTTTGTACTTTTGTTACTGCTCAGTAGGGAGTTAGATGCGCCTAGTGGCCACTTTCTTCTTTTGTTCTGCTTAGTGGTTCAGATGCTCCCTGTGGGCACTTTGTACGTTTTGTACTGCTCAGTATGGAGTTTGATGCCCCTAGTGGCCATTTTCTTCTTTTTTTCTGCCCAGTAGTGGGTCATATGCTCCCTGTGGCCACCGTGAACGTTTTGTTCTTCTCAGTAGAGCGTTAGATGTCAGTAGTGGCCTTAATGTTCGTTTAGATTGCTGAGTAGAGCGTTAGATATCGGTGAAGGCCAATTTGTTCATTTGTACACCTCAGTATTGCTTCAGATGCACCTACTAGCCTCTTTGTTCATTTGTACTGCGCAGTAGTGCATTTTAAGCCCCTAGTTGCCAATTTGTGCTGCTCAGTAGTGTTTTAGTTGCCAAAAGTGAAAAATGTTTTCATAGGTACTGTTCAGCAGTGCGTTAAATGTTCCTAGTTGACTATTTGTTCGATTGTATATCTCAGTAGTGCGTTTGAGGCACCTAGTGGCCTGTTAGTTCGTTTGTACTGCTCAGTAGTGCCTTAGAAGTCCCTAATGGCACCTTTGTTCGTTTTTACTTCTCAGTAGTGTGTTTGAAGGCCCTAGTGACCAATTTGTTGATTTGTACACCTGAGTAGTGCGTTAGATGTAGCTAGTAACCTCTTTGTTCTTTTGTATTGCTCAGTAGTGCGTCAGAAGCCCCTAATCGCTTATTTGTTCGTTCATACTTCTCAGTAGTGCGTTAGAAGCTCCTAGTGGCAAATTTGCTCAATTGTACTGTTCTGTAGTTGCCCCTAGTGGCCACCTTGTTTATTTGTACTGCTCACTTGTCCGTTTGGGTTGCTCAGTAGTGTGTTTGACGCGACAATGACCAAATTGTTTATTTTAATTGCTCAGTTGTGCGTTAGATGCTTCTGGTGGCTACAATGTTCATTTTTACTTCTTTGTAGGGTGTTTGTAACCCCTAATGTCCCGTTTTTCGTTTGTTTTGCTCAGTAGTGTGTTTGAAGACCCTAGTGGCCACTTAGTTCATTTGTACTTCTCAGTAATTCGTATTAAGGACCTAATGGCCAATTTGTTCATTTGTACACCACAGTAGTACGTTCGATGAACCTACTAGCCTCTCTGTTTGTTTGTACAGCTCAGTAGTGCGTTAGATGCCCATAGTGGCATCTTTGTTCGTTTGTACTTCTCAGTAGTGATTTAGAAGCTCCTAGTGGCCAATTTTTTCATTTGTAATGCTCAGTAGTGCGTTAGATGCCCCTAGTGACCAAATTGTTTATTTGTACTGCTCAGTAGTGGGTTAGATGTCCCTAGTAGCCACCTTGTTCGTTTTTACTGCTCAGTAGTGCGTTTTAAGCCCATAGTCCCTACTTTGTTCGTTTGTTCTGCTCAGTACAGCGTTAGATGCCCCTACTTGCCTCTTACTTTTATTGTACCTCACAGTAGTGAGATGTAAGCCCTTGGTGGACATTTTCTTCATTTGTACTGTTAAGTATTGCGTTAGTTTTCCCTAGTGGCCTCTTCGTTAGTTTTTACCTCTCAGTAGTGCGTTTGAAGCCTCTAGTGGTCAATTTGTTTATTTGTACTGTTCAGTAGTTTATTTGAAACCCCTAGTGTTCACTTTGTTCGTTTGTTCTGCTCAGTGGAGCGTTAGATGCCCCTACTAGCTTCTTTGTTCGTTTGTACCTCTCAGTAGTGCGTTAGAGGCCCCTAGTGGACAATTTGTTCATTGGTACAGCTCAGTAGTGCGTTAGATGCCCCTGGTAGCCCCCTTGTTCTTTTTTACTGTTCACTAGACCGTTTGAAGCACCTAGTGGCCATTTAGTACGTTTGTACTGCTCAGTAGTAGGTTAGAAGCCCTTAGTGTCCTCTTTTTTCGTTCGTTCTTCTCTGTAGTATCCAATTTTCATATGTCATGCTCAAGACTCTTTCTTAGTTTGTACTTCTCATAAGTCCGTTTTAAGCTACTAGTGGCCATTTTGTTCGTTTGTAATGTTCAGTAGTGCATTAAATGTCCCTAGTGGCCTCTTTGTTCGTTTATAATTCTCAGTGGTTCGTTAGATCTCCTTAGCTGCCTCTTTGTTCGTTTGTACTGCTCAGTAGTGCGTTTGAAGCCACTAGTTGCCAATTTGTTCATTTGTAATGCTCAGTAGTGCGTTAGTTGCCCCAAGTATTATATTCTTTTATATGTAATGCTCAGTAGTGCGTTGGTTTTCCCTAGTTACTTTTTACATCTCAGTAGTGTGTTGTAAGCCCCTAGTAGTCAATTTGTTTATTTGTACTGCTCAGTAGTGCGTTAGATGCCCCTAGTGGGCTCTTCGTTCGTTTGTACTTCTCAGTAGAGCGTTAGATGCCCCTAGTGGCCACCTTGTTCGTTTGTTCTGGTCAGTAGATGCGTTTGAAACCCCTAATGCAACTTTTTTCGTTTGTACTGTTCAGAAGTGTTTCTGATGCCCCTAGTTTTTTTTTTCTTTGTTAGTTCTGCACAGTATTACTTTTGAAGACCCTAGTGGTCAATTTGTTCATTTGTACTGCTCAGTAGAGCGTTAGAAGATCCTAGTTTCCAATTTTTTCATTTGTACTGCTCAGTAGTGCGTTAGATGCGCTTAGTGCCACCTTGTTCGTTTGTATGGCTCAGTAGTGCATTTGAAGACCCAAGAGGCAATTTTGTTCATTTACTGCTCCATAGTGCGTTAGATGCCCCTAGTGGACACTATATTTATTTGTACTGCTCAGTAGTTCGTTTGAAGCCCCTAGTGGCCACTATGTAAGTTTGTACTGTTCAGAAGTGCGTTTGAAGCCCCTCAGTGGCCAATTTGTTCATTTGTACTGCTCAGAAGTGCGTTATTTGCCAAAAGTGGCCAATGGTTTCATATGTACTGTTTAGTTGTGCGTTAGATGTCCCTAGTGGACAATGTGATCGATTGTATAGCTCAGTAGTGCGTTTGAAGCCCGTAGTAGTCTATTTGTTTATTTTTACTGCTCAGTAGTGCGTTCGATGCCCTTAATGGTTACTATGTTCATTTGTACTGCTCGGTAGTGTCTTTGAAACCCCTAATGTTCTTTTTAACTGCTCAGTATTGCATTAAATGTACCTAGTGGCCTCTTTGTTCGTTTATAATGCTCAGTATTGTGTTAGATGTCACTAGTGGCTTCTGTATTCGTTTGTACTGCTCAGTAGTGCGTTTGAAGCCCCTAGTTGCCAATTTGTTCATTTGTACAGCACAGTATTGCATTAGATGCACATACTTTTTTCGTTTGTACTGTTCAGTAGTGCTGTATAAACTCCTAGTGGTCTCTTTGTTCGTTTGTACTGCTCAGTAGTGCGTTGGAAGCCCCTAGTGGCCAATTTGTTTATTTGTAATGCTCATCAGTGCGTTAGTTGCCCCAAGTATCAAATTCTTGTTGTAATCCCTTAGTGGCCAGATTGTTCATTTGTACTGCTTAGTAGAGCGTTAGATGCCCCTACTAGCCTCTTTGTTCGTCTGTAGTGGTTTTTTTAGACTTCAAAAAAGCTTTCGACACTGTGCCTCACACTAGGTTACTTAGTAAACTTCGCGGTTACGGTATATCTAGACAAATATGTGATTAGGTTGCAGACTTTTTGATGGACAGAACACAGTGTGTAGTTCTCGACGGTGAGCGTTCATCACTTGCCGAAGTTAGGTCCGGGGTTCCCCAAGGAAGCGTGATAGGTCCTCTGTTGTTTCTCATATACATTAATGATTTGTGCGACATAATAAATGGAATGAAAAGATTATTTGCTGATGATGCTATTATTTATCGTGAAATCACATCCCAGGACGACTGCGCTTTGTTACAAGACGATATTATGAAAATAATTGCGTGGTGTAACGATTGGTAGTTGGAGTTAAACGCAGAAAAGTGCCAAGTCATGCGTGTAAGTAAATAGGTGACACCATTTAGCTTTGAATATACAATTAATGGCACTGTCTTTAGAACGGTAGATTCCGCTAAATACTTAGGGGTAACAATTCGTAATAATTTGTCGTGGAATGAGCATGTCGAGAATGTAATTGGGAAAGCAAATCGTATGCTTCGATTTCTATGTCGTAATTTAAAACAATGCACTCCGGAAGTTAAATCGATTTCGTACAAGTCACTAGTAAGGCCTCACTTGTAATATTGTTGCTCTGTATGGGGTCCCCATCAAAAGGGATTAATGGAGGCATTAGAGATGGTCCAAAGAAAAGCCGCCCGATTCGTGACAGGTATATACAGTTGGAGGGAAAGCGTAAGTGCGATGTTGAAGGAGTTAGGTTGGGAAGACCTGGAGCACCGAAGGCGTTGCTCTCGACGGAAGCTAATTGAAAAATTCTCGACTGACGTATTTCGGAATGACAGCAAACAAATATTCATATCTCGGAATGACCGCGAAAATAAGATAAGAAAAATCAGGGCCAGAACAGATTTATTTCTCTACTCATTTTTTCCACGAGCGATTAGGGAATGGAATAGAATGGATTTACCGGGTGAGTAAACACAAAATCGGACAGGAGTAGTTTCCGATAAAGCACTCCGGCCATCCTGATCTGGGTTTACCATGCTTTCCCTAGATCGCTCCAGGCGAATGCTGGGATGGTTCCTCACAATAGCCCGTTGGCGCCACCTGCCATATCCCGTATATCCCTTCCAAACCATTACCTTTCCTGATAGGTGCAATGCACCCTCCGCCAAACACTTTTAGTGAATCGCGGAGTAATTGTAATAGTAGTACTTCTCAGTAGTGCGTTAGAAGATCCTAGCGGCCAATTTTTCATTTGTACTGCTCAGTAGAGCGTTAGATGCTCCTAGTGGCCACCTTATTCGTTCATACTGCTCAGTAGTGCGTTTGAAGCCCCTAGTGGCCACTTTCTTCCTTTGTACTGCTCAGTAGTGCGTTTGAAGCCCCTAGTGTCCAATTTGTTCATTTGTAAAGCTCAGTAGTGTGTTAGTTGCACCAAGTATCTAATTTTTTCATACGTAATGCTCAGTAGTGCGTTAGTTGCCCCTAGTGGCCAATTTGTTGTTTGGTACTGCTCAGTAGTGCGTTTGAAGCGCCTAGTGGCAAATTTGTTCATTTGTACAGCTCAGTATTGCGTTAGATGCACATACTAGCCACTTTTTTCGTTTGTACTGCTCAGTACTGCGTTAGAAGCTCCTAGTGGCGAATTTGTATATTTGTAATGCTCAGTAGCGCGTTATTTATCCCAAGTATCCATTTCTTTCATATGTAATGCTAAGTAGTGCGTTAGTTGACAATTGGGGGATCTGCGTTAGTTTTTTACCTCTCAGTAGTGCGTTGTAAGCACTTAGTGGCCAGTTTGTTCATTTATACTGCTCAGTTGAGCATTAGATGCCCCTAGAAGTCACTATGTTTGTTTGTACTTGTAAATAGTGCGTTTGAAGCCCCTAGTGACCTCGTTGTTAGTTTGTACTACCCAGTAGTGCGTTTGAAGCCCCTAGTGGTCAATTTGTTCATTTGCACTGCTCAGTAGTTCGTTAGATGCCCCTAGTGGCTACTATATTTATATGTACTGCTCGGTAGTGTATTTAAATTCCCTAATGGATACTTTTTTCGTTGCAGTGCTCAGTTGTGTGTTTGAAGCCCCTAGTGTTCACTTTGTTCGTTTGTTCTGCTCAGTAGAGCGTTAGATGCCCCTACTAGCCTCTTTGTTAGTTTGTACTTCTCAGTAGTATGTTAGAAGGACCTAGTGTCCAATTTGTTCATTTGTACTGCTCAGTAACGCGTAAGATGCTCCTAGTGGCCAAGTTGTTCATTTTAATGTTCAATAGTGCGATTGTTTCCACAAGTATCAAATTTTTTCATATGTACTGCTCAGTGGTGTGTTAGATATACCTAGTGGCCTCTTTCTTACTTTGTACTTCTCAGTAGTGTATAGTACGCCAATAGTAGCAATTTTCTTCATTTGTACTGCTCAGTAGTGAGTTAGATGCCCCTAGTGAACACTATGTTTGTTGGTTGTGCTCAGTAGTTGGTTTGGAGCCCTAGTTGCCTCAATGTAAATTTGCACTGTTCAGTAATGAGTTAGATGCCCCTAGTGGCCAATTTGTTCATTTGTACTGCTCAGTAGTGAGTTAGATGCCCCTAGTGAACACTATGTTTGTTTGTAGTGCTCAGTAGTTGGTTTGGAGCCCTAGTTGCCTCAATGTAAGTTTACACTGTTCAGTAATGAGTTAGATGCCCCTAGTGGCCAATTTGTTCGTTTGTACTGCTCAGTAGTTCGTTAGATGGCCATAGTGGCCAATTTGTTCATTTGTACACCTCAGTAGTGCGTTAGATGCACCTACTAGCCTCATTGTTCATTTGAACAGCTCAGTAGTGCTATAGAAGCCCCTAGTGGACTCTTTGTTCGTTTGTACTTCTCAGTAGTGCATTAGAAGCTCCTAGTGGCCACTTTGTTCGTTTGTATTGCTCAGTAGTGCGTCTGAAGCCCCTAGTAGCCAATTTGATCATTTGTACTGCTCAGTACTGCGTTAGATGCCCCTTGTGGCTACTATGTTCATTTGTACCTCTCGGTAGTGTGTTTGAAATTCCTGATGGCCACTTTTTTCGTTTGTACTGCTCAGTGGTGCGTTTGAAGCCCCTAGAGACCACTATGTTTGTTTGTACTGCTTAGTAGTGCGTTTGAAGCCCCCAGTGGCCTCTTTGTTCGTTTTACGAGAGGCCATTTTGTTTATTTGTTCTGTTCAGTAGTGCGTTTGAAGCCCCTAGTGGCCAATTTGAACTTTTGTCGCTTCTCAGTAGAGCGTTAGATGCCCCTACTATTCTCTTTTTTAGTTTGTATTTCTCAGTAGGGCATTAGACACCCCTTGTAGCCATTTTGTTCGTTTGTACTGCTCAGTAGTGCGTTTGAAGAACCTAGTGTCCAATTTGTTCATATGTAATGCTCAGTAGTGCGTTAGTTGCCCCGAGTGCCCAATTTGTTCCTTTGTACTTCTCAGTTGTGCGTAAGATGTCCCTAATGTCCTCTTTCTTAGTTTGTACTTCTCAATAGTTCGTTTTAAGCCACTAGTGGCCATTTTTATCGACTTACTGCGATAAGTATATAATGGAAAAATATATATGCAAATACCAACAAAAAATGAAAAATAATAACAAAAATTATGATAATATTAATAATAACAACAACAACAAAACAGTTACACCAAATAAAGCCTAGTAAGATAAGCAAAATAAAAAAGTAAAAGATCCTGAAAAAATGAAGGCATTGCCAACTAGGCAAATACTTCACCTAAGAATTCTCCAGATCACGGGCTGAGGTAGAACGTTAGGCTATGGCTGCTAAGCCAGCCTAATTTGTGATTTGAAGTAATAATATCTGAATTAGTAGACCTGATGAAGACAACCGAGCCGGTTATCGAAACGTTGTCGTTTTTCAACACCATCCGGCTGAATTCCTGTGAACAATTCATTGAAGACAATCTCTAACTTGTGAATTATAGCTTGCACCAATTTATTAGAAACTTTTCAGTATGACGGTATCTGTAGTAAGACTGCAGATAAATTTGAATTACTTATTCCATCACGTGAAATTGCGTTACATCTTGCTGTACTATTGGTGGGAAAGATAGTTTCTCTTCCAACCTATAAAGGATTTATTTTTTGCTCCATTAAGTGCTCCTCACATTTATAACCTACTTGTGGCGAACAGACTACATTTTAAAATTAAAATCATTTTCTCCATATCAGACAGTTGTCACATTACAGTAGGCTGGCCCCTTCTGTTTATTAAAAAAAATTAAATAAGAAATGTATGTTATGTCAGGATGGAATTCCGTGTGTATCGGTGACTCAGTGTGTGGAGTCGAGCGGGAGGAGAACGTTGGTTGGTTGGTAACATGCCGCCGTGTTCGCTGGCGTGGTTTTGTGACAAACTGTCTAGGTTCCCGCGAGATACTAATTACGGGCTACCGCGACGGTAAACCGATCACTAATAGAAGAAACTACGAGATTACATCAACTGTTGGTGAACTGTGCTGGTATAAACAGCTATGTGACAGTGATTAACGTGTTGCTTTTCACTTTTAAGAACCTGCATCTACGGATTATAGTTACTGCCAGTGACTTTACTTGTATGTACTTTAGTTATTTCTTTCCATTGGTGGCCGGATACATTGTGCAGTACAAAAACTGTGAATAAATCTTTGACTTGTGTCCCTCATAGACGCGGGGTTTATTTGATGAAATATTTCAATACATATGTATTAATTGTACCTTAGCCAGACAATAGTGGTGGCCGAGATTTAATTAAGTAAAACGAAGTCTGATTGATCTTCCATTAAGTGATCGGTATATAAACTTTAAAGGTGACTAATTTGCGGGTCGGAAGAAAGAAGAACTTATTTATCAATCTCATATCAATTTGTGGTGAACTGACTGCATTTTAAAATTTAAATCATTTTATCCATATCAGGCAGTCAATACATTTGACTAGGAAAAAAACGTTTCTGTGAGTATCTTTTCTTAGATTAAAAGCAATAAGTTCAGTTAAGGAAACATGAAAGCCATCAGGAAAAAAAAAATTATATTAAAGTATTATGTCACCATCTGCCCAGTGGTCCTTTCCATACGAGTGTACCTCCTGCTACATCGCCGATACAACCCTGAGGGATGGTAAAACCTAAACAAAACACGAAAAACATTATCAATTCAACATAGCTAACTCCAGGTAATTTTTCGTTATTAAATTCTGTTGTTTGCCGATTGAGAGACATCATTGTCAACTGGTTATTCGTCGTGCTAAATTTTTATGTAGTAAAAATATTATATATATATATATATATACATTTAATACCTACCTAGATGGGTTTGGAGAGAAACATAAACAAAAGACGAAGGGTCTAGAGAACTGTGTCCCCGACTAAACATAGTTACTGAAAAAATCTGTATGAAATCAAACCTATAAAATTTGTATTTGATATCTGATGACGACACTCATTAAATAATTAAGAGTTGATTTAAATCTGATAGGAATAAGGATGGGAAGTGTTCCAAGTCATAGAATGTCTGTAAAATTCTGTTTTTCCGTTTGTTGCTCTGTTTGTATCACAGAATAAGAGGACGTTGATGAGGGTCAGGAGAATATAACCTTAACCACTGCATTATACATCAATGAATGAACATGTTACAACATCAACGTTCAACCTGTTTATTGTATCATAATGAAACAATGAACATTACATTATGGCAGGCATTCAATCATCTCCTTCAACAAATTTTTCAATTACTCCATTCTAAAATTTATACAAATCTTCTTTTCCCCTTCAGTCTTCCGTACAAATAGACCTGTATTTATCACAATATACCTCTTTCTGTACTGCTTTGGTCTAAATACATGCATATGCACCTAATTTATGCACATACATTAGAATACACAATTCTTGTAGAATCTAACACCAAACCTTAGCGAAAAGAAAATTCTACAGTGAGACAGGTCGACTCTACGCTAACCTATATGCTGAAGTGTGGTGGACCTTTCACGACCTTTATTGCTACACATACGTCGGTCCCTGTCTCGCTACCACAAAATATTGCCTTACAATCCTTATAATATATGTTTGTAAATATATACACATAATTTTATATATTCATTCAGCTCTTTCATTATTATTATTATTATTTCTTTCTATCATCAACATTTTTGATAGCTTGGTCTCAATAAACAGCACCGTGTGGTACAAACATACAGAGTAGATTATTTCATTTATATGGATAACTATTATTAATTTATATCGTATTCACTTGCAAGAAATTTCTAAATTCATTTATAATTTTAATATAAATTAATTTATAATTTTAATATACAATGCTGCACACTACGGGCAGACATTCGCTTAATGCGTTTACCTGTTACCTCAATATTTGCATAGTGATTACTTACAACAAAAAGGCTGCAGCTTGAAAAAATTTGATGTAACACTGAAATGTGTTACTGGAGAAAAACCGAAAACGATTGCAGAAGACCTTCTTCAGTTAATCTTCTATAACATATTTTCACTTTTAAAAACATTTTACATAATGTAATTTCAATTAGTTGCAGAAGATATAACGCCAATCCAACTGTTAGCAATGACGTTATATCTTCACTAACCAACTCTTAATTAAGAAACTGCGGAAAAAAGTCCTGCGTTAACCTGGTTTCGGTTCGTGACTTTGTACAGAAAAATACTACAAACAACCGACCTAGAAAATTAATTTCTAAACGTGGAATAAACATATTGCTTAAATAAATTCTCGTTTTCAGCTTCATTTCAATATTTTGTTTATTCTTAATGGGAAAAAAGAATTAATTACTGAAAAATACTACAGTACGGAAATCACGTTTTTCTTTGTGGGGAATAATATAAACGAAGGTACTCTTATGTGCGCTATCATCTTAAGTTATAAAATACAAATGCAACTATGAATATAAAATTTGATGTTCTTCCGCACTCTATGTGAATGCTTAGATGGTATCGGTTTACAACACAATATATGCATTTCACTAAAGAAACAAGACTTGAAGACTTAATAAGAAAACTATTTTCTGAATGGTACTATAAGATGGGAAGGTGAATAATTGTAGCATGCTGTCGTTGTTACAATTTATTTTATGCTATTAATATGGTCAAAAATCAAAAACAAGTTGTTAATATCTAGTTGCATAGAAATAAAATACTGTGGTCTGCGCTAAAAAAAAAATTGGGCGAGTTTAGTGTAAATGTAACCTTTAACATTAAATACCTTCTTTCCAACAAAATTCACTCCACGTCAAGCTCACCGTAGACTGATATGATTGTTACGCCTCAATAAACGTACTTCTACGTTTTTATAAGTTCTTGCTTAACATTATGCCGAATCTTGGATATAACACCTTCCTTGTCTTGATCAGAAAGTTTAAAATTTTATTTTTGATTGCCATATATTTTCTGTATTTTAGAGTAGAAGAAATAACGTTGTTTATTCACGATGAAGACAGACAGACTATAAGAAGGCGCAGAGAATATTCAAACAGCGGTACTAGAAGACAGAGCGCACCCAGATATGTAAGCAATGTGCCAGTTAGAAGAGCGCTCTGCTTTCCCACGTTGGCAGAGACCATCAAGCATCAGTCCGAATTTTTTTTTTTTTTTTTCAAAGTTGCTTCATTTCTAAACATGATTTAATCCCAGAAATTGGCGATGAAACAGAACAAATGCGCAATATCAAGTGTCTAAAGCTAAGGCTCACAATGCATTATAATATATATCCACCACAACCCCAATACCACCCATAGACGTAAATAGGCCCCTCATCAAAAGGTGTAGGTCCCAATCATGTATATATACAGACCTTCCATTACCTTAGGTGGGTCATAATAACTGCACATAATTTTTCGCCTCCAGTAGGTTAAGTAGTTTGAAATTGTGTATTAACTGTACGTCCCCTTGAAAATATGTAACTGTATGAGATCCTTCCAATAGTTTCAGAACGAATTTTTTTTAATATGAAACCTTTAAAAACATAGTAGGCATAGGAAATATTATAATTATTAATTCATAACCAGATTGTTATAATTACATAGGTACCCCGGCTGAAAGACAGGCAGGTTTTGCCACACAAGTCTAAAAAATTTTAAGGGCATGATATATTCACCGAGCCATGTCAGAAAACCCAACACCGACAGCACTAGAGGGAAGCCTCCTGGAACTGCATCTTCATAGTATCAAATGCTAGACAGATGACGGTGCTGATGCTGCCGCTCCCTGCCAACATCACTCGACCAGCGGACGCCGAGGTGAGAGGGTCACAACAGCTAGCGCAAGCGGTGGCCGACTCAATCGAGAATATGCCAGAGCTGCTGGCGAGCGCCATTGCGCAAGCAGTCGCGATTGCCCTAAACCGCCAAAGACCATCAACGGAAGAGCTCACCAGTGCACTGCACAGGCGTCCCTGACGGACCACCGTGGGCACTGCAGTAGTCCCGTCGTGTTTGGGTTAGAGGTAGCCATGTTACTAAGCTCGCTCTATCCCTCCTCGTTCCCATAATGTTGCTGGTGGTTAGCAAGGCGCCACTGCACCAGTTTATCAGTTTCAGATATTAACAGTAATAGAAAACTTTATTTACCGCTAAATTCCATGTATGTGTTACAGTACCAAGCCTTCAAAACCCGATGAAAATCAATATGTACATATACAGCAATGATTAGTCCTGATTTCCAAGTAATAATCCTATCACAAGACTCATATCTGTACAATTCGTCGATTTCTATGTAGACGCTTATCCCTGCCACCCTATGGTAACCTGTCCTTGTCTCATCGAGGGTCATCCCAAACGGGTGGAAGTCAGGTCACTACAGGATTCTGGCGTCAGATGTTGGGGTAAGTCGACACGAAGGGCTGTTGGTGCCCAAACTGGATCGCTGACTCTTTGTGGTAGGAGTTATTACATATATTGGTTTCCATAAATCACAGCCCTGTGTCAAAAAACAGAAGCATTGGCTTGTTGTAATTATAGAGGAGGAGCGAGCAGATCCGTCATATCCATTATCAACTTCCAGTAGTGCCACAGACAGAGTTACTAGAGGAGCAAAGGGAAGCATCGTCTATAATCGGTACGAGAGTCGCAGTTTGCATTTGCGGCAGTCCAAGAGGGTCCAATGTCGACACACATGCAGCAGGTTGGAGAATTGCCGACTAGCAGTCGTCAGCAGCCTTAGCCATCAACACAACGCAGCACCAGCCAACAGGGTTAAGATACACGCTCACTAGGGCGGGCCGCATCGCGTCGCATCGCATCGCAGAAATGCGTTTGCAATCGCTTACATTGATTCTAATGGGGTAACGCACACCACAGGTGGGTCGAGTCGGAGCGGGGTGGGCCGCGTCACGTTGCACTGCCGGATCGCTTATCCAGGCGTATTTTTCCGCCTGTGCGCCTCGATGCGCTTAGTCGCGATCGGGTTTGCGATAGGAGCTCCCTCAGCACTGACTGACTTTTGTAACTTGTGTGTTCCTATTTCTGTGAATTAACTACATTACTTCAACAAAATTAGTTGCAAATTTGCACGCAGGATGATTTCTGAGAAAAAAATATAAGTAATTACAATCAGAAAATTTAATTACTTTATGAAATTTAATAAAGATTATAAAATTTCTAGCTCATGCTCACTTATTCTTTGCTTGTATGTTTTAATTTAAACTATTCAACATAATGGATAAAGAGCACTGCATCTCATTTGTAATGACTTTCAAAGAGTTTTATGATTTACAAGACGCAAAATATAATAACAAAATATATATATATATATACATATTTGGGAGGAAATAGGAAACTAGTTAAAACAACCAGGTATAATGTCATGTTTCGTATTTTTTTATTATTATTATTTTACGTGTGTATTATAATTTTCTACCACTTTCTTTGAATGCCGCTTCTAAAGCTTCGTGTTACCAATTAATCTAATTGTTTAAAAATATTTTGTGAAATTATTCCAAATCTTAATTATTTCTGATGTAACCTAGAAATCTGTGCAAGTCAAGTATTGAAATTTCTTTGTTGTCATTTTCGTTCTTACCTTCTGCAACCCAATTCAAATATCGTTAAGCAATAGGTTATGAAAGCAGCACGTGGCTAGTCTTACTTTATTTATCTTATTAGGTAACACCGACATTCTTCTTTCACAGATTTGAAACCTTGTACTTATAACACCAAAGCAGTTATCGATCACCCTCCATAGTTTATTGAGCCTGTAATTGAAAGTTCGTTTCTCTTCATTTCATTTCATCTGATATTCTGAAATAGGCCTCATCTCGAAAGGAGGAAAGGCTTCATTTACTACTGTTACATACTGCATTTTATCTCACTTGTCAACGTGAAAATTCAGTTTTCCTGCAGCCATTGCCTCACTTAAATTGTTGTGGCTAAATGTTTTGCCACATTATTTTTTTTCTCAATCCTCCGGCGACCAAAATACAACTGCAACTGCAAGGGCTATTAAAACCATGAAAACATTCATTTTGCTGCATTAAAAATAAAGAGAACCGCAATTCTGTAGAACTGTTGTAACATCTTTGCCATCTAATGTACCTAAGAAACGCGGAAAATTCCTTTTCACATTAAACCCATTGCCTTTTCTGCTTAATTTTCTTCAATGAATATATACAAATAATAGTCCTTTGTCTGATGTGTCCATTTTCAGTGCAGAAGCGGCTGAATAATCGTCGATAACCGAAGGCGGTGACAAAAGAAATGCGACTCGCTGCCTCCAGATGTGCGTTGCAGCACTTTCGCTAAATGCGATGCGATGCGGTCCGCCCTATTGAGCGCGTACCTTTAGAGTCCATTCAGCAATCGTCATACATGGGGTCGCGACACGCACACACCGCGTACAACCGCATCAGCATTTCACAGTAAGTGACGCAAAAAAGCACGCTTGCCAAGCATCGCATAAACAGACGTCAGGTGTAAACAATTCCTGTATTAACAGAAGCAAAATTAACTCCACGGCAGAAACCGTGGTTAAGAAATGAAAAAATTTATGTTACTATCTTATTTTGAAGAAATTAGTGGTTGATGGAAGTCAATATATCAGTAAGATTAATGATAGATGCGTTTTGAGATTAAATCGCACAGTATACGTTAGAAAAATGCATTTTTGTAAAAAGAAATATGTTAACGTGTGAAAAAGATAAATCACTGTAAGTTTGAAATTGTTTGCTGTCAGAGAATTCTTGAAAATTGAATTAGCGGGTAGATGTTGCTCTCATTTTGTATGCACTATAGTAGCGTGCTGTTTAAGAATATAACCGGATGCGTGATTCAGTCGAAGATGTTGATGAGTTAGCACAAACTCTAATCGGTTAGCATATGGTTTTGTCGCCTAAAGTTATTTTATAACAAGAGTGGTGCCATGGAAAATGTGTGTTATAGTTAATTCAGATGGAAAAAATTAATCTAGTAGTTAAGTGTAATATGTATTCAGATGTGAAAAGAGTATGAATAATTATCAAATTGGAAATTAGTTGAATCGTAGAAGCATAATTTATCGGAAAAGGTTTACAAGAATTCTGAAGATTATACGCGATAGGAAATTTGCTTACTCCTGTCGTACACATGGTAATGAGTTCAAGCTCTGTCATTGTTAGAAGGGTAAAAGATGTATCATAGCGCAAAATTTCAGAAACGAGAAACAAGACGAGATTTATGAAGGATAGTTTAATGCTAAATGTGTGTTAGCAATGAAAATAATTCCTAAGCAATGATAATTCAACCTAAAGAGAGTTACATAAAATCGGAGATAGTGGAACCGCGGTAATGTATAATTATAAAAGAAATTAATGAACTTCTTAACGCATTGTGTGAGCATGGAAATCAGTGAATTTTGGAGTCTAAAGCGCGAAACATAACATTTGTATGCTTTAGGAATATGTGTTGACAATTATAAGTAATGCTGCAATTCAAATGAAGCTGGGAGTCGGGAATATATTGGCCATAGTATCCAATAAGTTCAGAGAGAAGTAAGCAGGGTTAGAGGATGGTCGTGAGTCTTACGAGATAAATAATTGCATAAACAGCTGGTTTAAAGATTAATCGATTAGTGGGATTATGCATAAACTGTAAAGTAGTAAATGAATTGTGTCGAGGAAGGACGTAATATTTTAAAGTGTTACGAAAAAGGTGGTGACGAAAGGGTCATCGTCAGAATTTATGGAGGAATGCAGTTCACATGATAATTTTCTGATTGGAAAATTAGCATAATTAAATAGTGAGTAAAGAGGATTTTGGTCAAATGTGGAAAAAGTGTGCTGAGGAAGATCTATCTACAGGTCGTTAATGAGTTACGTAGATCGTGAGCTAACCTTGAAAGATAGAAGCGATGTCTGCCATAAAAGAAGTTATGGGATTCACGGGGAAGCCGGGATTTTGCAGTGTGTTCACTCAAATGTGAGACTGTAGAATCCGGGTAAATGTAGGCGTAGCGGCAAAGTGGAATAGCCGCGTGTGAAGTTGCCCCGAGGGGTAAGGAGACCGCAAGGTAAGGCGGGTCTCAGTTGTTAATTGAACGGAATCCAGCCACGAGTGAGGTTTGGGTTAGCCGCCGATGTTAATTCGAATATGAATGAAGTGTTACGAAGAAAAGTGCAGTCAGAGAACTCCGTAGTGTATGCGAAGGCTACACATCAGTAAACGAGGTAGCGAATCTGAGAGAGGATTCGCCAAAAAAAGGGCAAATCCGTGAGCGAGTTACGGTAAAATGCAAATAGGGGGTCAACGAACTCCGTAAAATGGGGGGAATGAATAGTGTGAGCAATGGGCGACACATTAATGCGAAAAGAAGAGAGTTGGGGGGCAGTTTCGCCAGCATAAAAGCAAAGCTGTGTTGGAGCACTGCCCCGAGGAGATACGATGGATGTGGAATTGCTGTACAAGCAAAGCTTAGCGAAATCATGTCACAAGTGTGAGTAAACAGAACAATAAGTTGTGGCGCGTTGTATAATAGAAATCGGCAGCTGCAGCAAAATTCAGTGTTAAGTTGTAAGCAGTGGAAGAGAATCAAAAGAAGTAACGCAGAAATATTGCACAGTAATCCGTGAACAAATGTATGTACATATCACCATTAACGTAATCAATATAGGGTAGTAATAAGTAGGGGAAAAATGTAGAATTGTAAGTAAATGATTTTTAAAAAAATGTCAACAGGGAGTAAATATCTAGAGCATGGATTAAGTGGTAGAAATGCGATATTCCAAGTATTGCAATGAAATATGTATTTCTCTTTGCAACAGTTGTGTGAGAGAATTATTGGAAGAGTGTGAGAGGAAACATAACTGACATAACAAGTGAAAATTTAATATTCATAAAATTAAAATGGTTAATGGAAGTTATTGAATCGATGGGAAGTCGTAATGAACTAATTAAAAAGAGGGTTAATCTACGTTACCTAAGTGTTAAAGATTGTGAAGCGGCTTATAAGCGATTGAAGAAATGTAGCGAAAGGATTATAAGCTTTCAATTCGAGCGAGGCATAGAAACTAAGAGGAATGAATGAAAGATTTATGTACAATGTTGTATGCGAGGTAATAGGAGTGCATGAGTGTAGTCTAAATATAATTAGAACTATTGTATGAGAGCTAGATAAAAATAAGGAAACAAGATAGAAGAGAACATTAAGATGTTAAATTAGTACAAAAATCGTTTCACTGTTCTTCCTACAAGTGCCATGTTGCAAATGGAATTTTTCTGTCTGATAAGAACAGGCCACAAACGCTGACTATTCACACATATGGCAAAAATTACTGGCAGTATTCAGTAAATAACACTGTTTTTTGATGGTCATGTGACACGAATGAACCTACCAAGAATGCCAAACTTAATTTATTTTCTGCACGGTACAACAACTACAACACAAGAAATGACGATCACATATGAAGGGCCCAGTCTTCCCAGAAAGGACGAATCTCAGAGAGTGGGCAAGAGGTAAACAGGTGCGAGGAGGAACGTCGAATGTATGAATATTGTATAAAAATTGAATGCTTCAGAAGAAAGGACGTGAGATATCGTGTTCCACTATTGGACGATAAGAAAAAAAAAAAAAAAAAAAAAAAAAAAACCAGCCATTATTCGTACCAATTACTATACTTGCCATGTACCTAACACATAATTTAAAACTTCACTGCGTTGCACAAATTTTATGTTTATTGTTTTTTCGTTGTTCGGCATTGCTTTTACTAACTTCAGTATTAAATTAATATTATTTACGTTAGAAATCACTGAAGTGATTGAAGCCCATATATTGATCATTAGAGCAATACTTCCTTAGGCTTATATTATTCGTCGACTGCAGAGGCAGGTATGGACATATAGATTTCGCAAGAACATGTCTAAACTATAGCTGCGATATTATACAAACAAAGATGTTAGCAGCTGATAACTTTTTCTAAAGTTTATTATTACCAAGCTTATACTTGTCTGCAGGATGTTGAAAATTTTGCAGTGTCTGAGTGACTTGAAATGTTGCTTACATTTGGTAACAATATCATAATCAACAAATATAATTACTAAATTTTATTATTTATTCAATTATTTCACTAAATATGGTAATTACTTCTCGCAGTCGAAATATTTAACTGGATAATATACACCAAGATCCAATCCAGTTAGTCTTAATATACAATTTGTGGGTTGAATGATGCGGTTTACAAAGTTCAGTGTATTATCGATTGATTGATGATAATGATTATTGGTGATGACTTTTGAAAATAATTGATTATGTATGTTCATTTTAGAGTGAATGAATGATTGTTAAAGATGGTTTACGAAAGTGACCTGTGTGTCGTAGCTGAATAACTGATTCGCGACTGCAGGCAGCGAATTAAGCTCGGCCACCCATCAGTTAGTGCCCAGAGGTATCGCACGGATGGGTGACGAGGAAAGGCCGCTCTGCACTTCAGCACCTCGAGCGCTTCGTTCAACTCGGCGGACGTTGTGACAAGTGCAACGAATCAGCAAATGGATAAAGATATCGAAATGGATGAAGATGCTATACCAGCCGCTGTGTTCAACATTCAGCGTATACATGGTAACGTGTACGCGGTGTGCAAAGATTTAAACCCAAGAAAGCGTTCCACTACTCCACCAGAGAGGACCAACAATAAACAGCCACGCGCCGTCAACTACAGGAAGGATGAGACGCGTAAATCTGGCAGTGACGAAACATGGTTCAGACAAGAAACCAAAGAATGCCAAGGTACAAAAGAAGAAGACCATCGAAGCCGCTGACAATACTGCAGCCTCGGTCTCCGGGCGGAATGGAGTAAATGGGCATCATTATCGCACCCAGAATTGGCAGCCAGACCAGGAAGGTTTCATAATGCCGAAGAAGACAGCAAAGCCCCCACCTTCATTGGACCCAGCTGCGATGGAGGTAGAAAACCGTTTCACTGCCTTGACTGTCGACGACACGCCGCGGAAGGAGCCGAGATGCGACTCCATTCCACCTATAGTAGTGGAATTCGCAGAAAACTACAAGACCCTTCATGATCGGGTGGCAGAGTCCATTCGCTGCTAAAACCGCAGTTGGTGACAAAAACAAATTCAGCATGACTACTACCGAAGACTTTGTGGCCATCACTTCTCTTCTTCAACAGTGCAACATCCCGTACAACACTTTTCCGACCGGAGCGGTGAAACTGTTGAAAGTGGTATTTCGTGGCATTCCCAGGACTCTGCCAACATATACATTGAAAGAAGAGCTGACAGAAATGAGCTACGAAGTGAGGTCTGTAGCTGAACTTCGTCGTCCCGGCAGTAAAAATGTAATGCCACTTTTCCTAGTAGTATTACCAGACCTGAACCTAAATCGTACAATATTTGAGGTTGACAAACGCTGCCATCTCAGAGTATCGACAGAGAAACTGCGATCGTCAGCTGGACCGCAGCAATGTTTCAACTGTCAGTTGTTTGGCCTTGCGGCGCGCCATTGCAAAATGCGCCAAGTGTGCGTCAAATGTGCGGGGCAACACGACGCAAAAGACTGCCACACGCAAAATGGCCGTGACCCATCAATCTCTGGAAACTGCCACGGCAACCACGTTGCCAGGTGGAAAGGCTGTCCAGCCTATAAGCGAGCTCGCGTTTGTCAAAGAGGAGTGGGGACAGAGGCTCCTCAGAGGCATCAACAACAGCAGTCAAACCAACAACAAATGTCAGAGATCAGTGAAATATCAAAATCAACGAAACCGAATCCACAGAAATTGAAGAAAACGAAGAAGCAGAAGGGCAAGAAACTAGCATCATCCAAAGTGCAATCAGGCTTATCCTTCGCTGAAGTAACCAAAGATGTGATTGATGTTTCTCCCCCCAAACAGCCGCAGCACTTCGACACAGCCAGTGAAGCAAGGCCCAGTTGCAAAGTCCGAACAACCGATGGCGTTGCAGATTGTACCGCTAAAGCGTCAGAAAAGACAAGGTCTACCACGGCAGCAGCCAGATGAAGCAGCAGAGACGAACGGGACCAACCTCGGGAGACTAGTCAATATGCTTGAGAATATACTCAGCATGATGATCAGCCTCCTAACGTGGCCCGATAGAATGTCTTCGGACATCACAGCTGCAATGACGTTGGCGCTTACCAACACCACCATATTCCAGCAACGCAACCATGAATAGGAGGCCACACATTCATAGCCTCACTTTCTGTGTGTGGTTTCCTAACGACATTCATGGACAATTACTTTCGGGACGAAGATGTTGACATTTGACTCGTCAGCGTGTCCCCCTTGAAACCTTGCCTGCGGGCGGCAGCACCAAACTACTGCTGCTACCGGAAAGACCGACTGACGTCCGGTGGGGGTGTTGCGCTGTACATTAAACGCGGCATTCCTCACTGTGAAGTCCCTCTTCCTCCTCTTCAGCAGGTAGAGGCTATCGCGGTTCAGGTGAAAACATCCTCAGGTGCTATCACCGTCGTCGCAGACTACCAACCTCCACGCAGAGTGCTTGAAGAAGCGGACATCGCCACCCTTATCACACTTCCTGGTAAAATCCTGATTGGTGGAGATATGAATGCAAAGCACCAAGATTGGCATAGCAGAACTGCTAATCCTGCTGGTAACCTCTGCCCACTGCCACAACCGATACGTATGGGCACCTGATCATCCTGCAAATGGAAGCCGCCCTGATGTTCTTGACATTGTAATAAAAAGGGAATCACAGGTTTTGTCTCGGCAACAACCCTTAACCCTTTGACTGCTGACGGCGGATCGTGTACCTGCCGCGCTGTGGCCTGCTACCTGCGCTAAGTGATTATCCCTGGGGACGGAGCCGTCCGAGCGGCTCCACCCGCCCTGTGCTGAATGTTTCTGGCGAAGCACTGTGACCTCTCACGACTGATACAGAATAAATGCTCTCACTACATAGTTTCTCTGCAAATAAATTACTACAGAATAAAACTGAATCATTAACCCTATTTTTCATAACTAATAATTATTTCTTGCTTTCATTTTTCTCTCGATTTTTGCAGCTTTTGTCGAAAGCGTGGTGATTCTTAAATTTACGTCAATAGTTTACAGTTCTTTCTTGGCAGTTTCTGTAGGTCCCTTACTGTATTAGAGTATTATTGTTGATTCGAAAAAAATGCTAGAAATATTCTATTCCACACTTACATACCGCGTTCAGACCACGACTGTAAAATTAGAGATATTCGAACTCATACAGAGAGTTAAAGCCATCCGATTTTTCCTCTCGCTATTCACGAATACCATAGAAAGAGACCTTAAACTGATAATTGTTCAAGCAGCCTCCCCCACACACCGTAATTTGGTTTCCGGAATATCTTTGTAGATGTAGACACCCAAAATATCTCGATGTTGACTGAATGTTTGCTGCGCTTTGTAATAACCCGATTATACGTAATTTTGTTTCTTTGATGAAATTTGTTCCACATAAGTACTCAACAGATTTTTCATTTCTAAGCTATGAAGTGTCTGTCCATTAATTACGTGATGTGAAATAGAGGGAGGGGGCGGGTTGCGGCGAAATCGCACGAAACCTCACCAGAGTTACAAAAAGCGGTATCTGGACATAAGTTCACTAAAAATTGGAGTATTTAGAAGGACATCTCTGGTCCAATATTCCCTAATTTTCAATTTTTTTCACGCTAGGCATCAGAAGACAAATAGCTCTGAAACAATACATTTCATCATAACCAGTATCTTTCCACTTTTATATTCGAGAAAGTTCTGATTCTGGAATATTCTTCATAGTGGTTATACAAAACCGATTCTTTTCATCAGCTATATATTTCGTCAGATCTTCTGTAACAAATAACATGAAAACTGACAGAATACTTGACACATTTCCTATTTGACACGCATTTCCCAATAGTGTAACATCAAATGCGTGACTAACTGGACGAAAATGATTTTCTAGTTAGATTTATCGCCAAGACGTAATTTCTTCGTAGCCGTTTCACTATCACTTTCTGATTCTTCAGAACAACTAACTTGTTGAAACATGAGACTGCATTGTCACCCCTCCTGACGAGTATGTTTTAGGATTACAGCTTTCCGAATTTGTGGAAAAGCTATCACTTCCATCAAAATGAAGTAGTTCATCCTCAGTGTCATCGTAAGAATCTCCATGATTTCCATGATTTATTCCTCAATGCACCCACGACGTCTTTCAATTTTCTTTATAAAATACAGGACATAAAGAACACTGATTTAATTTTCGTTGGACAGTGAACTGTAGAGCGAAGCCTAGGCTCCCAGCAAACAAACATTCGTACAATAAGCTAGCGACCAAAACTGCGAAAGGCTATTGAGAAATGTGGCGAGAAGTCCGCTGTACGACTCCAGTAGCGGCGCGTCTATATTCGTCATCGACACACAGGTAGCGGCAGGCGGGTGCGGCTTATCTCGTCATCAGCACTCAGGGGAAATCCGGCGGTTGCGGCTATACCCGTCATCAGCACTCGGGGCCCGCAGGCAGCTTGGCGTGTATAGACGTCAACAGCAGTCAAAGGGTTAACAGACTATCGTCGGACCACTCTCCTGTGCTACTTGAGGTCGACGTTGGGGAGTGGCAGCCAAAGAATCAACCAATTCCTGATTACAAGCGGACCGACTGGGACCTGCTTAGGGAAGTCGTAGCGACTAAACTTGAAAGTGGTACAGTGGAAGGAAATGTTGAGGAGGCACTGAGATTCTTCATCAACACCGTAAATGAAGCTACAAAAGTCGCCACACCACTGGTTCATACGATACACGCATAGAGCGTTCCTGCCAGCTTCCACCGCACCTCCTTGCGCAGATCAGAAACAAATATCGTATTGCCAAGGAGTGGAAACTAACGAAGAACCGCGCCACTCGCCGCCTCCTCAATCAACTGCAGCGAGAGCTGAAGGCAGCGTTGGTAGAACACAGAAATCGTGAGTGGTCCGCACGTGTTGCAATGCTGCGACCAAACGATGGCAGCATGTGGAACGAAACTAGGCGACTCACCCGCCGAAGGAAGCCGATACCACCTCTCCACGGCGAACGTGGTCTAGTATTTCTACCGGAAGACAAGGCTAACGCGCTCGCTGAGAGTTTTTAGAAAAATTTCCAGCCCATCGATGACGACGTTGACGACTGCCACATCGCAGCAGTACGTCACCGACTGCGACGGTACATGTCAGCCAATGACGACCATGACATCATTGAGATTGAACCGCAGGAGGTAGCTAGCTATATTGCTGGGTTGAATCAGCAAAAGGCACCTGCGCATGACCAAGTGGACAACCGAGCATTCAGAAACCTACCACCAGAAGCCATCAACTACTTGACGTGACTCTTCAATACCATCCTCCGAAATCAGACTTTCCCGAGAGCATGGAAGCATGCCATCGTGGTCGGTATTCATAAGGCTGGAAAAGATCCAATCTTTTCCCAGCATTATCGGCCAATCAGCCTGCTACCCGCGCTCAGCAAAGTGTTCAAGCGAATTTTGCTGAAGCGTATAGACACCTACATTCAGGCTGCAGGCGTCATACCCAATCATCAATTTGGGTTCCGTAGAGGGCACTCCACAACGCAACAGTTGATGCGTGTTATAGAGACACCACAAGGGCCTTCAACGAGAGAAGCTATTGTGGTTTGGTGTTGCTCGATGTCGCCCGTGCATTCGACTCAGTGTGGCAGAGGGGTCTGCTGTGCAAGTTGTACCCTACGTGAAATTGATCAGCAGCTATCTGTCAAGGCGCACATTCTGCGTCAGGGTTGGTGATGCCATGTCAACACGACGGCGTATTCGTGCAGGTGTACCACAGGGTTCAGTGCTGGGACCAGTTCTTTATACCCTCTACACAGCCGGCATTCCAGCACCTGTGAATGTGAAAACAGCTACATACGCCGACGATATGGCATTCTTTACATCCAGCCGTAGCATAGCCATCTCCACAAGACGATTGCAGGAAGCTCTTCAGCAGACGATAGCCTGGGCCAGACGCCGTAGTCAGCAACTACCTCAACCGCAACATTCCCTGGGCACCAACTGCTCGCTACCTTGGTGTAATACTTGACTGTAAGCTGATATGGCGAGCTCACATCAAGGGTATCAGGCAAAGGGTAAGTGCTCGGCTCCATTCTCTTTACCCTATACTTAACCGGGAAAGTTGGTTGGCACTACACCAAGGAGTTGCCATTTATTGCTCCTTGATTAGACCGGTAATTGAATATACTTGCCCCGTCTGTGGGTACGCTGCTAATTGCCACCTGAGAAAGTTGCAGGTGCTGCAAAACAGAACACTGAAGCAAGCACTACATCTGCCCAACCGTTTCCCCACCGTCGCAGTCCACGAGGCGTCGGGAACGGAGAAGCTCATTGACAGGTTCCGGCAACGTGCCTATAAATTCTACAGTGCAGCACACCACTCTGCCAAACCACTGGTCAGTTGTCTCGGTGAATATGGAACTGCTGCTGACAAACATAGCAGGCCATTGGTGCTGACGGAGCGCTAAGGAACAATTAATAATACGCCATCAAGACGACAAACCAGAAGTGGAGAGAAGACCACTCAAGAGAAGATTGAGGGAGGAAATGTCGACGGACAACATCCTCAACCGAACAGCTTTAATGCTGAGACTGGCAAAGATATAGTTGGTCTTAATAAGTCAATTATTGAATGCGACGTTGATGAGGTTATTGAGTGAATCATTGTGATTATTACGTGTGTGCATTTTGACTGAATGTGTAATTGTTATAGATAGTTATTGTTTACGAAAGTGACAAGAAATTATGTGTTGTGTGTTGAAGTTGAATAACTCGGTAGTATTCGCGACAGCTGGCAGCGAGTTAAGCTCGGCCACCCATCAGTACGTGACCAGAGGAGTCGCACGGATGGATGACGAGGAAAGGCTGCCCTGCACTTCCGCGCCACGCACGTCGAGCGCCTCAGTGCCGGTGGACATTGTGGCATGTGCAACGACGAATAAGGATATGGAAATAGATGAAGATGTTACAACAGTACTGTGGTTAATATTCAGCATATAAATGGTGACGTGTACTTGGTGAGTAAAGATTTAACCCCGAGAATGCGTCCTACTACTTCACCAGATAGTACACACAATAAATAGCCACGTGTCATCAACTACAGGAAGAAGGAGGTGCGCAAATCTACTGGAGTCAGCCTAGCAGTGACGAAACTAGGTATAGCCAAGAAACCAAAGAAGGCTAAGGTACATAATAAGAAGACCATAGAAGCCACTGACAATACTGCAGCCTCAGTCTCCGGGCGGAATGGAGTAAGAGGGCATCGTTCCCTGCATCCCAAGAACAATAAGGATAACCAAACTTACCAGAAAAGTGCGCAACCAGACGATGAGGGCTTTGTCTTCCTTGGCCGTACAGCGAGGCGACCACCGACGCTTAACCCGGAAAGGATCCTTTTCAACCAATACGGAACAACTCACCAGAGATTACGAGGAGTGCGCATATCCCACCAATTGTTGTGCCTATTCGAACAGAATTATAAAATTCTACACGACAAAGTGTGTGACGCCGTAAAGAACCCTTTTTTTAAGCCAAGTTGGCTGGGGGAACAAAATAAAGTCTACATTCACAACCGTTGAATATTTCACAGCAGCCACCGAGATGTTGCAAGCTGGCAACATTCCTTACTATACTTTCCCGATTGGAGCAGTGCCACTTCTGAAGGTTGTACTACGTGGGATTCCCTGGACTATGGCCACTGAGGACATCAACCTGGAATTAGATGATACGGGCTTCATTTTCCAGACTGTGGTTCAGTAGCGCCGCCCGGAAGCAATGAGGTCCTTCCTTGTCGTTCTTCCTATCATTCCTGAGAATAGGCCCATCATTAGGTTGGAGAGCATCTGTCACCTCAAGATTCAAACGGAAAAACTGAGAGCTACAGCAGAACTCTCCTAGTGTTTTAATTGTCAACGTTTTGGTCATGTGGCCAAGCACTGTAAAATGCCTCCCGCTTGCGTAACGTGTGCCGGCTCACATGATTCAAAACAGTGCACTTCGAGAAAAGTACACGACGCAGCTAAGTGCTTGAACTGTGGGTCCGGCCAAGTTGCGT
>JARYHS010010387.1:0-24978 GCA_031002005.1 Vandiemenella viatica
GAGAACTGTAGTAAATAAAACAACAAAATGGAAAGGAAGGTTGTGGTTAAATGTAACCATTCAGGAAGTAATACAAACACCTAGATGGGAAATAATATTGGATCACGGAATTAAGAAGTGTTTATGGCTTAAAATTGATAAAACGTTGAACGAAGGGGAAAAGTTTAGTATGAAGGAAAAATGTGAATAAATAGTAAGAAAAAAAAAAAGCGAAAACTAACCAACGACCCATAAACAGACTCTGACTGCAATCAGTATCTGATGCTTGTAGTATTTGTATGAGAATCTAATTTGTTACGTGCAAACATGGTAGGAATTTGTTGTAAATAGGAGTGTAGGTAGAATTATCGTCAAGTAATGTATAAAAGGGATTTGAGTTTTATACGAAATTTTATTGCTGACGTTTTTGTGTCGTTTAAGCAGTATTCATTTTAAAATTGTTATTCGATACAAAATGGAGTGTGGGGAGGGGTGCACTTGAAAGGACAGAAAATGGTTAGTATAACTGTGAATGTACTGCTCATGTAAAGTAAATGGCATCAAACATCATTGATATCTAATTACATTCAAGGAATTGTACTGATCGATACAGAATCCAGCTCGAAGATTAGTAAGGAATAAAGAGAATACAGTGACGGAAAAAGCGGATGAAAGTAAATGGCAGACTTTGAAGATTAATAACGAATTTTGATAAAAATTTGTACGGCTCTGCCCAGCTGGAATAAAAGAATTTTGTTTTTTGAATAAAACGACCTGACATAATAAGTCAAGTACCGATCAGTTTATTAATCGCCTCTATCATTTCTTGTTCTTTTGCTTACCACTTACCCAGATAGCGCGGTGATTACGCTTATTAATGTCTACGGAACACAGTGAAATGTTGGAACACTCTTTTCGTGCTGATAGCCGTTAAAATGTTATAATGTGTTAATCATGTTTTGCTCAAGAGCTTGCTCCTATCAGTAATGTGTGTCAGGTGAATACTTCCACTGCCGACACACCCTTTGCACCGCATCAGTTAGCAAGCTGAGATGGGTGGTTAGCGTGTTGTAAGCGATATGGAAATCCGACGAACTGTTCACGGTTTGTGGCTGGTGACGGCATTCCCGAAAGGCGCATTCCAGCACGAACATTACTTGATGGTCCGGGCAACGAAGCATAATAGATTTAGTTGGCAGCCTGCCGGGTTCCGATGCAGTGATGTAGACATTTTGAACTGGCTACAAGAAGTGTGGAGCATCTGGTAACGCAGGCTGTCTTAGGGTATTCGCTGCGGCACGGATGAACTCTGGTTCTGGATTTCCAGCGTAGTGTTTGAACAGTACGTCACTACAAATATATTTCCGTTTTCTATGTCCAGCTATAAAGAGCTGATAGACAGTAACGCCACTAACAATTTCCACTGCACTCATAGATGTCTTTGTTAGTTTCATATCAAATGCAAAGATAATTATTAATCTGTTTTGCTGGGGGATGAGGAAACGATGAAGACTTCAGTAAAATGCTTAACTATTACCTCAGAAAAATTAGTAAGCTACAGACTGAATTTATTTTAACTCAGTTAACATCTCAGTGACAGTTTAAAATTAAAGTACATCCACAAGAATCAGCTCTTTGATTACAATTAAGCACATAATATTTATATCTCATTATAATCTATGTATTAATCAATGATTACTTGAGTATTGGGAAACATACTCGTACACTGGCGGAAATTAAAAGTGCAACACCCAAACAGGATGATGGAATTTGAGGAAACTATGTAGATATAAGCAGGATCATACCCAGAAAAAATTATAGCCAATTGAAACAGATCAGACTAAGTTTATTACATTTAGACACAGTTGTCAGTAAGAAGTATCCCCACATTACACACCCACAAATTCGTGGATCCTTTCCGCCATTGAATCAATAAGTGTTCAGAAGTCTTCATGGGGTATTTCACTCTACCCCTGCATGTCTTGTGCAGCCAGTCGTTGCACAGTTTGTACTGGGTGACCCTGTGCTCTAATGTATCTACTCCTGGCATTCCAGACATGCTCTATTGAGGAAAAAATCTATAGACCATGCGGTCCAAACTATGATCGTAACACCTTGAAAGGCTTTTGTTGCTATAGCCGCAGTAATAGGACTGGCGTTATCCTGTTGGAAGATACGATTTTGATGGTGCACATGTAGGGTATCACAACAGGGTGCAGCACCCCTTGCTCATAGTGGTGGGCTGTCATTGTGTCTTTAACAACCAACTCAGTCCTGCTGTTGAAACTGATTGCCTCCAAACCATGCCACCAGTGGCTGCACCTGTGTCATATTCTGAACTCACAGCAGGGAAAGAGTACAGGTCGTCGATTATCACTTTGCCACAGACAGAATCGAGACTAGTCTCTAAACACAAATGTACGCCATTCACGTGTCCATTTTCGTTTCACAATACATCAGGTTAGACAATGCTGGCAATGAAATCAGGTTAATGGAACACACTGCGCAGGAGTCACAGGGTATACCGAGCTTCAAGCAATTGGTTTACAATCGAACGGAGGGTGACTCTCTCGGTAACCAATGCTTGGATCTGGCCTGCAGTCATCCGCCTGCCAGCAACAACTACCCACATTATTTGGCACGTGCAGTTGTCCTAGTATATGTACCTGTGCTTGCTGTTGGGGTACTAGAGCCTTATTTCATCCGCTGCGTAATAAGTCAGTTTACTTTCAACGCACACGATATGATGACAGTCTAAAATACCTAGAGAAACGATAAATTTACCATCTATATTCGAATCATGTGGCTATCACAAAAGTAGATAATCATGAAAGATAAACATTAGTTGAAAAGGGCGTGAGACAAGGTTGTAATCTATTTCCATTAATACACAACTTGTATGTGGTGGAAATATTAAAGGAAGTGAAGGAATAAATGTCCTGAAATGATGGGCAAGGAAAGAAATTTGTTGTATGAATCTCAGAGAAAGAAGAAACTGGATAATGGGTCATAAACTAAGACGCAAGAGAATAGTTAAAACAAAAATCTGTCGAGAAGACAAAGATTAGAATACAAGGAGTGGATTAGTGAAGACGTAGGTTTTAAAGCGTATCTTAAGATGAAAAGGTTATCTCCCCCACGATAAGAAGAGACTGAGACTCTCTTCAAACGAGTCCAGATACAGATGACAAAAAATGAAATCAAACAAAATTAAAATTTTCGATAATTGTGGAGGAAATGCGCTAGTAAGATTATATTGTTGGCAGAGCCTATTTGTAAAGTGAAAAAATAATTCTTGAAGCATTTCAGAATCTTCTTCAGTTAGACTACTTTGAATGGGATAACTGATATTTGGATTCAATATTACGGTTAATCTTTACTTATTTGTTTTCATTCGTGGCAAATGGGAACGACAATGTTGACAATAATTTTTTAGAAATTACATTTAGTATTCGAGAATAAACAATAATTTATTGCTCTAAACGTCGTATTTCTAATTGAATACTAAGGGGACCACATTATACTGTAGCTTCGTAAGGAGTATTCTCTTTAACTAACATGCTTAACCACATCACTGACCTAAAACATAACCATCAAATAGTATACTCACAGGTCAGATCCTAGTTTGCTGAAAACATCAATTACCTTTTGACTGACACCTTATCTATATCTATAAAACGAAAAGCGGAGATATTTGTAGTATAAAAACTCGGAAACTATGGAGCAGATTTCGATGGGTTTTTCTTTGTTTTAAAGCTTAGAACCTTAATTCGCTTGTTTATTATTAAAAGAAGAAACAATGAAGTGCTGTTATCCTGTATCTAATTGATATCTGAACATAGAAGGCTTGCTAAGTTCAAGTTCCCCTTGGTGTATAGACTTAAAGGAAAGCAGTTACAACAATGCGAATCTTAACTCATGGGATAAGAGAATATGAAGGCAAAATGACATGGATGTATAAGTTTCGTGTCTAAAATAGCTTTAGTTTCCATGTTGATAAATAGTGGCAACAAATATTTCGTTAACAGAGTGTATTTCATCGAAGTACAGGAAGAGAGAATGTTCTTAACAGGAATATATTATCAATATATAGGAAACTAGCCGACAAAAATCAAATGAAACAA
Organism: Vandiemenella viatica; assembly: GCA_031002005.1. NCBI lineage: Eukaryota > Metazoa > Arthropoda > Insecta > Orthoptera > Morabidae > Vandiemenella > Vandiemenella viatica. Next base: position 4,104 of record JARYHS010010387.1, read on the forward strand.
GGAATAACTGCAAAACAATACAGAAAGTAGATTTGTTCAAAACCAATCAATGGTAGCTCCGAGCTAATAACATTACTTGGACAAAATCTTGAATTCTACCGTGATTTCTTTTTCCAGTAAAGCAAAGTCTACCGATCCAATTTTGTTTTCATCTTGTTGAGATCTAGTTCTTGAGCCTACTTGAGGCATCCGATATGTCATGCCTCATGTTTAATGTGAAAATGTCTTGTTCGTATAATGTATCTTAATAATCCTGCGCCGCCTTTCCGTTTTTCATCTTCCCACTGGAACACGATGAAAGTCAACACTAGCAAAGGTATTTACTTGTCCTCAGAGGCAGTGATGATATTTTTTGCTTGGATGTTTTGCAAACGGACAGGGCATTGGTTTACCGTACCAGGAAAACTGTTCTATGTCCATCAACTATAACAGCAACCATTCTTAGAAGAGATTAGTAACCAGAAAGGAATGGAATGTGCTTCTCAATATTTCAAAGTTTCTCTGAATTCAGTACCGTATCGCTTCATTTGGAGCTAATTATCTGGTAGATCTTACGATATTTATTTTATTGGAACGAAAATAGACGAAAGAAACTTGCTTATAATCAATTTTGAAAACTTAATTAAGAGGTAATTCGACATTGTGACTATTTTCACTTTCAGTAATAATTTATTAATAAATTTGGAATACTGTATGAGTTACGATAGAGTTTACAAAGTACTCATTCTTCAAGGAATATTTGTTGAATGTGGTGAAACGTTAATACAATTTTGTAGTCTACGTGTGGCTAGATCACGACGTGAAATGGTTGGATATGAACGTTGCAATCCATGAAAGAAGAATGAAATAGGATGAAAGAGAGTTGGAAGGTGATGGAAACTAAAATATCTGCATGGTAAAGGACGGAGAAGAAGATAGGTTAGAGGGAAACAATGGTTTCACAATTGGAACCAATTTAAAAATCGCGTGTACCGGAGTCTCAACGGGATGACTGAAACTCGACAAGGCAGCTACTGCAAAGGAATGGAACTGAACGCTTCACGGTTTACGACATGTCGCAGGGATCAGTCCCATTGAGTCTATAATTAATGTGATCGCGTTGTTTACAGTAGTGTTATGACTTTTTACTATTCCAATTGAGACTAACCATCTTCAAATATTGACATTAAAAATATGACGGAATGATAATGGACATCTGCTCCCAAATAACAAAAATATACCATTTAGAAGGCAACAATTGAGCGACTTAGTAGCTCAGTGGTTAAGGCGCTTGCTCCGGTCCCGGGTTCGAATCCCGCTAGGCGCAGGAATGTTCAGAGTTGTGTTTGATCATATGAGCTACGCCAAGACATTCCTTGGCTCGAATTAAACTGTAGGTCCCCTTTTGGGCTAAGAACCGTAGTTGTAACACGATGTTTACATATCCATAGCAAATTTCAAGCTAAACAAAGGCTTAACGTGGTCCTACTTGGCCCAAACGAGAAATAATGGATTAATAATACATAAACTTTGCTGACCTTAGCCCATCAAACTTTTTTTTGTTCGTCTTTCCTTTCCTCATTTTATATAGGATTACGACGGTGTATATGACTTCTCAGTTATGAAGAAAGCCAGTCAAACTATCAACATGCTGTCGCAGACCTAGAGTGCAGTAGACGAACCACGATGAGCTCAATTTTTGAAGAAAAATAAAAACAGTGAGTTGATAAAACCGTTCAGTAAAGAAATTAATTTTTTATCATATTAAGAAACTCAGCAGGATCAAGATGTTGACTACAGCTATATTGTGTTCCCACCCTCCCGCCTTTCAGGCTGTTGATGGTTTTCGAGTAGTGCTGGCCGTGGCCGGCGCGAGCTGTGAACGCTACTTTGCGTGCGGGCTGTGTCGGCGGGGGTAGCGGAGAGGGCGTCCCGTCCAATGTCATCTGAAGGTCGCCGCGGCGTGCGTAGCCAGGCGAGCTTCTCGCTGCGGGCCCGGACACGATCGATATAACACCAGCGGATAGCGCTGCCTGCTGCACCACACTAAGTACTTACCTTCACGTGTGGAGGTATGCTCGTCATAAAAGATGAACGATGTATAATATCCTGTGGCAACAGGTAAATCCAATACCAAAAGATTATATGAAATCCTTTGCAGTAAAATGAAACATAAGTCTATGAAACAATGCAACAAATATCACACAGGAAACAAAGTTATTGCAGAAATCTTTCTTCCATACAAAATTAGTACCTTATTTTACTTTATGGGGTAAGGTGCTCTACTCAAATACATTTCAGTTCAAATACTTTTATTTAAAATAAATGACACGCGTTTTAAGCACTAATGCAATGGATTTACCATCTATCTGTAACTCATAATTACAAATATATACCAAAACTAGCTTTAAAAATTAGCCATATACTCTTACTCCTTTTGGTACATCCTAACTGTTCATCTATTAGTAATTTAGTTCGATACTTACTACTGTTGTTAGTTTATAAATCAGTCTTCTATACGAACTAGACGACCATCATCTTTAGGCAAGAAAAAGCTCTTGCTTTATTTCTACCATGAGAAATATGTCTCGTTTGTGGCTATGAATTACGTTCAAACTTAGAAGTTACTATGATATTCATACACATCTTTCCAACTGTATGGAGCAAGTAGGTAGCGGTTACGAATCACCTTTCTTTTCTTTTTTTACCGTTACTGGAGAGATTTGTCGAATAAATGGGAGATCACTATGTAGGAAACTGACATTTTAAAGGAACTAAAGAAACTAAAATCGATTCGAATGAAGAACATGGAATTTTAACTCAGGTCACGTATAACATAACCCTTGACCTCATTCAGTAGGCTTTCAAGTGTTGATTCCTTTCCAAATACCTTTCGCCCGTAATATAAAAAATGTATTCAAGAGGTGTAATACTGATCAAGTACAGGTATCTATTCACAAGAATAACATGTGGACAAGGAGCAGATCTGGAACGGTCGGAGATGGGAACGCAAGATCAGTCAAAACCACGCTAAGGCTGTGTTCGTTTTAAACCTTCCATTTTTAGGGGGGTCTCGACACGTCCAGGAAACATGCCCGAGGATGTTCTGTCGGATAATTCTAATGTTCGGCTTGAACCTCTGCATTACTAATCAACACTCGTGAACTTTTAACTCTTGAGCAAGTGAATATAATATAACTAACTTATTCTACAACCCGAAGGCTGTTGGATGCTTCCGTAGGAGACATACTAAGCCATTGTATCAGAGATATGACGGCCAGTTCCTTTCCTCTGGGACCTACAGTTAACGTGGAATCCAAAGGAACGGCCTAGGGTAGCTCATATGATCAAACACAACTCTCAAAAATTCCTCTACCACCCGGGATTTGAACACGGGACCGGACAGGAGCAGCGAACTTTGCAAAGCAATCGCCCTAATCACCGTGCTACTGGACCGTTCATAGTAATATCTAGAAACATGTCCCATGCCGACCAAGTTACATATGCTTGAAGCTGGAGATGTATCAGGGAAATGAGGGACCAATATTTTGGGTATCAAATTCTGGAATCCGAAAGAGGGCAGATAGGTTTGTTTGTCGAAATTACCTCAGAACACAATCAGTAATTGATATGATAAAGGAGGGAATCATTGGAGACCGAAGAGAGTGATGAAAGCAGGGCATATATTAACTGGCGATGATGCTTGGATGGGTGTTAGAAAATGAATTAGGAGTAGTATGTGGAAGGGTAGCGATGACCGCTGCCACAAGCTGTAAAAACTAAGTTGATCAGGGACTGGAATAAATTATCGAAACACTGAAAGAGTTTAAAATTAAAATTTGCAAATAAAATAACTATATGTGTGGTGAAATTACATTGAAACAATCTTATATGTATATAAAAATAGACTCGTGTGTCCCTATATTTCACTCTGCAGCCATCACTACTTAGCGCACAGCTCTGGTGTTTGTGTGTGGTAGTAGCATGGAGTTTCCCCTCGTGCACGACGTTGGCCTAATTCCGGTACTTGTAAAGGTGTGGGAGATATGGTTGTTGATCTGGGACATTTCCATATTTCGACCAAAGACGTGTATGTCCCTATATTTCTCATGCTGCCACAACCACCTAGCGCTGACCACTGATGCCCTGTGGTGGTTGCATGTCAGTAGCTGTGGTGATATGCGAGATTTGGTGGACCGAGGGTATTTTGTTATTTCACTTGCAAACACAACTACATAGCACAGATCACTGATGTTTGTGTGCAGTAGTAACCTCGAGTCACCCGTCGTGTACTATGCTGGTTGCATGTCGCTGTGGGAAATATTAAGGTTGAAAGTGGTCAATCTGGGACATTTTCATATTTCCACCAAAGAAGTGTGTGTCCCTATATTTTTCATGCTACCGTAACTACCTAGCGCCGACCACTGGTGTTTATGTGTCTCCCATCGTGCGCTAAGGAGGTTGCATGTCGGTAGCTATTAATCAATTTAAAAAAAAAAAAAAAAAAAAAAAAAAAAAACACGAATGAAGTCGTTGGCACCAGCTAGAATAAGATTAGAAAGAAAACCAAGGAACAAAAACCAGGTGTCTAGTGAAATTGTTACCAGGACAGATACATCATCGCAATGGAATACACAGTTATAAGCAATTTGAATTTCCTGTCACCACGAGTTCCACTGAGAGTGAGCCTGTTTTGGTTCTATATTCAGTCCACCAGGTAATACCTTCTGACGTCTTTACTGATCTAAAACAGATCACAGCTTACTTCACGTAAAACAAAGTAAGTCTTGTCAGAGTTAAAGGTAATTTCAAAGGCGTTTAAAAGGTCGTCTGTATCAAGGACATTCAGTTTTTAAAGCAGGGACTTCACCAACGAGTGACATATGCAAATGATGAGTTCTTTGGATGTTGTTATCTCCCTCTTGACTCAGTCTCTATGATTCTGAAACAGACGGTAAAAATAGCTACCCTCATATTCCACAAAACTTAACCTCATTTCTTTGGTAAGTAAGTTATTTGCTGATACTCTTGATGCAAAGTCTGATAATTAATTACTTCTCTCAGATCACCGTCAAAAAGAAGTGTTTGTCGTTGAAAAAAAATTAAGACTTCATAAGTGCTACTTTGCGATCTGAACATGTTAGCTTCCTCCAAACAAGAATCAACATTTACTTCATGTGGTACGTCTTGACGCACTAGAGATGTCCCTGGCACCAGTATAAAGAGTCACTCATGTTTGTGAATGCTCTCTTAATAAAAAAAAAGAGCAAGTAGAGGTACATGATCAACACAGCGGGTATGTGAAACCAGCTGAAAACTCTAATCTAAGTACCAGCAATGTAAATTTAATCCTCTAAGATTACACAATTGCAGCTTTGTCTGGAATAAAATATTCAAAACGTAATATCGTACCCCCAATAGGATCTCTGCGTAACATTTGTTATGAAGTATTTGAACTCACATAACACATAAAATGGATCTTAACATAGGATATTATAATCATGAATAAGCCGAAATAGTCAAATAATTTTAAGGACTGAGAAATGCATTTAGGACCAGAAAGACTTCTGGTCATGTCTTCCTTTGTTCTTGACTAACGTAACAAACAAAAAAATTATCTTTGAATGAAAGCTCGTTCTGTTATTGCAGCTCAGCTTATGTCATCATTCTTCCTTAAGACACCAGTTGTACATTCTAAATAATAGAATTATAATATTTGTTCCATTACTTCTGATCTCTTTATATTTAATCTAATATTGTTTTTACAATCTTCTCTGTTCATCAACTGCGTTGATGACCTCAGTGCCAGAAAGTTGCAGACCCTTTATGAATTCTCTGTTTCTTCTGAAGAGTTACATGCTTCTCTGTTTTCTCGTTCAGTCAAGATCTCTGATCTGTGAAAGTACAAACATCCATCACTGCGGGACAAAAAATAAGTAAATAAATAAACAGTGACCAGTCAATATTTTGCAGTCGTTTAATAAACATGGATTGCAGACAATGTTATTCAGGCAGTTAGCATGTCATATACCTACCTTTATGGGTTCAATCTTTAAATTAGTTTCTATGACGAATTACGATGAAGAGCACAAGCTGAGAAGGAAACAGTCTCCCAAGGCAACACACGGACCATCGGCTCTCACAGCGTAAAGGAAATGTATTGTTATAGCAGCCGTGGTATTAGTTCACTTTTCACAACAATAGTTTCTCCTTTCTACAAACATTCTAGGATATAGTGAAAGACGAACAAATTGATTTTCTTCCTATTCCATGGGACATTCGCCCAGGGATTCAATGTGGTTGCTGGCATAACCATGAATTTTACCCTTCGCTCCTACTCACCTGACTTCGACTTCTTTACTTGTGATGATTTTGGTTATGTTTTCACTATGTTAAATTAATTAATCCTTTGTTATGGCACTTTATCTTCTCATCACTGCCTGTCTCCCTCATACCATAGATCCACAAATTGCTGATTATTCTCGACTTCAGGTGGTTGATCCAACCAGTAATATATTCAAAGCTTATGAAATTATCTGGTTACAGTTGATTGTAAATTCACTAGAAATATCAATTCACCGAACACAGAACCTTTGATTTTATTACTTCGTATATCTAGTGTGTACATAGGGCTTCCTGTCACCAGAAATTTTGACAATCACAGTGAATTACATAAAAGTGTCCAAGTTTATGTAATAGGAAGATTTAAATATCCCGATAGCGGTAAGGGAGCGTGCATAAACCACGTAGCTCCATTTTGGTCTCCCGTGAACCCCCCTCTCCCCGACGTAGCCCTACGTGGCATTTGCCTTTCCCCCCCCCCCCCCCACGTAGCACGTAGTTTTTTTCCCTTTTGATTCCAGAAGACATTTTGTACTGTTTTCTCTTGTCAGACTATTGTAAATTACATAAGGAGATAATTAACTGAGGGAAATAAATATTCACATGCTGTTTTGAGTTTGTTTCTCATTTAACTGTGAAAAATGTTATGAATGGAAAGCTACGTGGTCTGGCTCCCCCCACGTAGCCCAGCGTAGCCTTCCAACCAACCCCTCCCCCCCCCCCACCCCTGGTCCGAGCCACGTAGTTTGTACACGCTCCCTAACTCGACTGAAGAAACGTACACACGTGACATGCGTTGTCGGGAATCTCATTCTACTCTACTAGTGAATGACGTAAAAGGTTTGCTGACATGATTATGGCCTCACGACATGAATTAACAGACTACGAACGCAGAATGATAGTTCACACTGGACACATGGGGCATTCCACGAATATTGTACGTGATTCAACATTCCTCTATCAACAGTGTCAAGAGTACGACGTGATTATGTAATAAGCTGCATTACCTCCCACCATGGACAACTCAGTGGCCAACGTCGTCTGCTTGTTGACTGCGACCAGCTGCGTTTACAACCAATAATGCGCAAAAGAAAAGAAACTCTCAATGTATCGCAGGTCGTACGACTGACGTCTCCGTACGGGCAATGCAGCGAAATTTGTCGTTGATGGGATATTAGAGTAGAAGACCAACACGGGTGCCTCTGCTAACAAATCGCCATCGGCTGCAGCACCTCTCCTGGGTTAGTGAACATATTGGCTGGATTCAAGATGACTGGAGAAACGTTACCTTGTCAGATGAGTCACGATTGCAGGTGGTTACAGCTGATGGCAATGTTCGAGTTAGGTGCAAATAACACGAGACCATGCATTCATGTTGCCAGGGCATTGGCGTGCAAACCGATGGTTGTTTCAACCGGTTATGGGCAATGTTTACATGACATCGACTCGAACCTGTGGCCAAAATAAATCTAGTACTGACTTAAAATGGTTATATTTAGCTAACTGAAGTCCATTTGTTGCCTTTCATGGCCTTCATGTTCTCCAACGACGGTGGACTTCTTCAGGACTACAGTGTGTCATTTCAACGGACCAAAACAGTTTACGATTGGTTTGAGGAACATTCTGGATATTTCCGCTGAATGATTTGGCCACATATATTACCATACGTTAATCCAACATATATGGGAAATGAACGTACACAACATCGTATACTGCCAAAATTTTCACTACAGTGGCTGGCTGTGGAGGAAGCATGGCAGAATATTACTTCAGGGTATTTCCGACTACTTGTTGATTTAGTGTCACGTCGGGTTGCTGCACATAGCCGGGAGAAAGAGGGTTCCACATGATACTAAGAGGTATCCCAGAGTTTCGGCACTTCAGTGTGTAATATTTAATTTACAAGTAGGTCAGATAGAACCATGAATTTAAACACGGTAAAACTAGCACTGAGGTGATCCCCGTGCAATAAAGCTCGTGGAGACAATCACTCAGGAAATGAGTGCAGTGTACAAGGGTTGATTAATAAGGGATACAAAATAAACGGTATGGCGAAATGAAGAGGTATCAGGCACATCAGGAATAACCGACGATCGCATTCTGACAAAGAATTTGGTCACTAAAGATGTTTCCACTCCCTGCGTGATGAAGTTTTCACGGCAGATAAAAAGGCACTGAAATCTGTTAAAAATATTTTTTTAATTGCTTTACGTCTCTCAACAGCGAGGTCTTTAGAGACGGGAAAGGATGGGGGCAAGGAATGGGAAGGAATTCGGGCACGGCCTTTTTAAGGAAGCATCCCGGCATTTGCCTGGAGTGATTTGGGAAACCATGGAAAGCCCAAATCCGGATGCCCGGACGGGGATTCGAACCACCGTCCTCCCGAATGCGAGGCCAGAACGCTATCCGTTACACCACCACGCTCGGTTTGAAAATCTAGTCCTGTATGAAGCACATCCAGTTGGTCTTGTAAAATGATTTGTGGTTATGGATGAAAACAACGTTAAATTGAAGCAAAGAAGTTTTTCCTCCGTAGAAGGCCACGGCTGCTCCTTCTTTAGGAAATGGTGGAACATGTGTTTTAGGATTCCGAGGGTGTAGTACTTTTACATTTCCTGAATAAGGACGGAACCATCACGAAGGTACACTAGGAGACAAACGTGACGCGCAAAAGTGAGTTTGGGTGACGTTGCGACGTTACGCGCAACAGCAAAGTGTTGCGGGACATGTATGTCGCCGTTTCCAGAGCGAAAACACGTGTCGTGCATCAGTCCCGCGTTATTTGTTGCCGAGTGTATTCGCGTGCTGAACGTGCCGCTCAACATTTCAGTGCTATGTCCAAACGGAGTGCATTTTCAATCGAGCTCTTAAAGACCTTCAAACCATGACAGGAAAAACAAAATAAAGAAAAATGACGCATGGGATCATATTGACAAGGCGCTGAAATTGCACCCCTCCCCCCAAAAACAGAAACAGAAGCCAAAGTGCATACTCTCCGCTCACAATTTTTCGTGCAAAGAAGATGTTAGCAGACAGTACAATGTGAAGTCCAGTGGATGATTTTCGTATGAGACAATGAAATTTTTTTGAAAGGAGTGATAAATTTGGGTGACATGGACACATTAGAGGCACAAGTAGGTCACTTTTGATTATTTATTCGTCTTAGTTTTATATATACAATACTAAAAGAGTTGTCATATGCTAGGATGGACCATTTGTTTCCTACAACTTGGTTATATCTAAAAAATTATTCTGGCATGAAGCACTTAATTGATCACTCGCGAAATACTCAGCAAAATTTTTTCCTATTTCAATATCAGATTGAGAGTAGTGTCTTTATCTAGCGTCTAAATTAAATTCTCATTATAGAAAATAATTTCGCATCCACAACCGTCGCTTTCTTTTACGTTTCACTAAAATACTTGATATTATTATGTATGCTGCACCAATCAACGCAAACTCCTTGAGCAATATGTCTACAAGAACTGACTAGTGTGTCTTGCAAATTGTTCGGCGACATTGTCCCCGGGCGTTAAGCGACATGGCGACTGGTAACCTCTGTAACCATGAATTAAAATAGAAGATACGAGTTATAAAAGGAATAAGTTCGAAGGGATCTCTCTCCCAGTAACAGATCTCTCATATTCGTGGATACAATTCCTGTGTGTGGATATCAGTTGGTCCGTTCCATCCATACCTGGTGTGTGAGCTGTAAACTTCACTAGATTTGAGAAATCAATTCAGACCGTCACATTTGGGTGGCCACTTCACACAGAGATGGCAGCACATGCGTCTCGCAGTCTCCCTTCGGAGGTCCCACCTGTTCTTACATTTGCCCCATTAATCAGTTGTGTATCGTTCAATTGGCATGTTATGCAGCCTCTCCCACTGAAAAAGAAAAGTCGACAGATTATTAGACTGAAACCACCGATATCTATCTCAAAAATAAATGTCATTTATTGGGTACGTCTACCCATCACCTAGATTAAACATCTCTCAGAATTTAAAGTAACTCATTTATCATGGTGACTCTGTTTCTGAACAGCTCTTCAGTTTCTTTAAAAGTCAGAGCGTCTGACATATAATGCAGAGCGTTTGAAATTCAATTTATAATGCTCAAGTACCTCGTTGAAGTACATAGATTATGCATCTAACTCTGATATCTACGAAAAATTTTGCCAGCGACAGGTCATTTACAATTTTTACGGTAAAAAAATTCCTTAACACCCTATGCGTTTTAGTCATTGCCCAAAACTCTATTGAACACAATTGAATGATTAAAAAAAGACTATGTGATCTCTATATTTGGCAAGTCCTTACAACTTCCTTACAAATGAATGATGTGAATATCACCAAATCTTTGTGGAACTTGCCAGACAATTTGATCCGTTGCTTGGGACTATTTTTATGTAGGGAAGAGGGGGCGAAACACACCAACAGGAAACGCAAAACTATAATTAGACCAAACGGAATGTTAGAAAAACTGCTGTCCCCAAGGGAGTGACGTAGCATTGTTGAGGCAATTTAAAGTTTTGTTGTATAGTTTATTCTAAGAAAACACGTTTCCCTCAAGAATCGTATTTGAAAGTGGAGATTTTATTTGTTTGAAAAAAACCTTTTTTACGTGTAGATTCAGCTATTCCCCTTTTCCCCCTCTGGTTGTCAGACCTGTTCTGATGGTGCTAATTAAAATTAAGTGCTTTATTGTGCACTTGAGTGTAGAACTTACAATTTCCAAGTCACACAATAAAAAAACGTTTACACAGTCAAAAAATATTTTGTAATTTTTCTGTTTATAAATTCTTACAAAATTATTAGCTATCGAGAAACATACTGCTGTTACTATTCATCCAAACGTGTCAAGATTTGTTGCCAGATAAAAGGGAAAGAGCGTTTGGAAACTCCCTGAATTCTCTCCATCCTATATGATCTATTTATTCGTAGTGGTTGTACAGTAATTTTATTGATGTTTCTTATTGTTACACGTTACTAGGCAACAGCTTTAATCGATCTGCGGGGTCTTCTTTGTTTTTTCCCCCTAGTTTTAATTTTATTGACTTATTCGCTAAAAAATAGTGAAGAAAGGTAATGCTGCAGGTAATGTAGAAAGGTTTCTCAATGTATGTATTAATAGGAATTAATTATAGTCCAGATTTCTCCGCTGAACATATTTCAAATTATATCTTTGACTTTATTATTTACAGCTAATGGCTTGTCCTTAAATTTTGATTAAACTCAATGTATGTGATTCAGTACATCACACAGATTAACACCAGACATATAGGTACAGAAAATTTGCAGGCTAGTCCATTCAGGAGGCAGAGGTGAAATTTCTAGATCTGTATATTGATCGTAATTTAAATTGGACTCTGACTTACTTCAGCGATTGGGTGCAGCCACATTTGCATTTCATACAACTTCGGCAACAGGTGATATCCGTATGAAACAACTAGTTTATTTTACTTATGTTCATTTGTCATGTGCAATAATATTCTGGGGCAATTTTACTCCCAATGTATTCAGGGCCCAAAAGCGAGTAATAGGAATTATGCGTGTCGTTAGCAGTAGAACTTTATGCGGAGAGCTGTTTAAGAAGTTAGGGATTTTATCATTGGTGACTGAGCATATTACACATTAATGTATGTTGTAGTCACAAATTATACTCTATTAGAAGCAAACAGTAAATTACACAACTATGGCACTAAAAGTAAAAATGATCTTCACTAGGATTACAAGCCACTGTCATGTGTTCAAAAAGGGATCCGATATTCAGGGATACATATTTTCAATTCGCTACCAACACATCTTAAATGTCTAGCAGGTAATACATTAAATTCAGGAAAAGATTGCAGTAGTTTGTGGAAATGTAGTTGATATAATTATTGTATATAATATGCTGTGACTGTACATCTTTTGGTGTGTATTTATCAGTTTCATTATGTAATAGTTTATGTATAAACTGACAACTTTCCACATCCCACAGTGCCAGTCTCCTGTATTGGGATCCATGGGAAATGAATGTGTTGTATTGCAAGGTATCGCCTGCGTCTGGTTCCCTTCACATGATAGACGTTCGTGTGAAGAGGTCACACGCTGAGGATGACAGCAGAGAAGGCATTTGTTTACATCCATTTCACATGTCCGTCGGCTGTAAGACGAGCTAAATCCGAGAGGCTAGCTGTCACGGATGGGAGAATGATCGACAGACTGCAATACATGACATGTTACGAAAATTTGTATAAAATTACTCCCCATAAACGCATACATGTTTTTACAACATTTCGTAAATATCGAGCATTTGAGTCACACAACATTATTCTCTCACGCACATTGGTTAAATTCCACCAAGTACAGAACGATAAAGTACTTATTGCCATGCCCGGCTATGCCAGAGTTTTTGTATCAGAAAGTGGCAAAGATCTACAAGCTATGTTGTGCAATGTTCATCTCAGAAAACACAAGTCACATATTGTGGTGTGACAGCGTCACCCACAATGAATATAATCAAATCATTATTAATTATATTCATATTTCCTTTTTTTTCCTTTTTATTATATTCAAGTTTATTAATTATTTAATCTTGGAACGTGTAAATAAATTATAAATAATGAGGTTTGTCTGGATAGGTTAAATGTATGTTTAAACCAGGGCGGCCGAAGGTATAGTTTATTATAAATTAATTTTTCTGTAAACGCATGGCTCAGAACGCTTAAATATTGAAGGCTAGAGACTGCCATTTCGACCGTTGAGGGTGGAACAATGGAGCAGGCGAGGCGACAAGGTGACGCCGGGCCAGCCCGGCTTGAGTCCCGTTGGAATTCGGTCAACGAACTACCCCACCTTGCCGCTATCCCGAAGGCCAAGTAGGAAACGCGCGAAGGAGTCAGCGAATGTGACGCGTGATATTAAACACGTGACGACGGAAATGTGTAGCTAGCCAATCCTGAACATTTATTGGGGGCCACAAGACTAATTCCGTGGAGTTCTTTTTCATGTGGCGAGCAACTAGCCGAGAAAGAAGAGGGAGCCATTTTGGAGAGGACACTTCTGTCCAAGACGAGCTGATGAGCAGACGTGACTTCTGTCCAAGACGAGCTGATGAACGGACGTGACTTGGGTCCAAGACGAGCTGGTGAACAGACGTGCTAGCCGGCACGCTTTCTGATGATCATTGTGGTTGATCATATCTTGCTTTGGGAAAGCGAGATGTTGAGTGGCGTGCTTGCCATTATTCGGAAGTTATGCTAATAACGCGGTCGTAGCCGCTTATTTAGCTTCCATTGCTGCAGTGGCATTGTGTTTGTCGCTCACCATCACGGCGATGATACTATGGTAATGTACCAGAAACGACGGTCACTATCCAGTGGATTTTTAACAGACTTATGTGCCCTTAAGCGACGCCTGGGTTAAGACTCTGCTCCCGCCACTTAAATTCTGAGCTAGCTGGATTTATATTTCAATTCAATTTTTTTTTTTAAGCATCTTGCTGTTTGTTAATTCAATTTTGATGCTTTTCATTCACTTTATACGGCGCCCCCTGGGATTTTTCCTTTGTACAGTAAAATGTTAGCTTCAATTTGATGGCCTGTGTTGCCATGTGATTTCAATGTTAACTTTGCTGTTTTGATTACTTGTTTGAGATATTTCATCCAGTTTTGTTTGCTTACTCCGGCGAATTGTAAACGTCGGGTATTGCTTGTTTTTTTTTTTTTTGCTGATCTAATTGTGTTTAACGTAACGTTAATTACTACCCGACCTTGTAAGGCCATAAGACTCAATAAATGAGGTTTTATTTTGTGTCTGAAATTCATGGTTCTAGTTAGTAACCTATTAGATCCCCTTTTAGCATCATAATTATATGTATTTTTTCATTTTTCAGGATTTAATTATAAATCCCCCCTCCCCTTTTTATGCAACTGATATTTTCTCTGAGCACCCAAAATTGTGTTCTATTACAATATGAATGTTTAGCTGCACGGTAAAAGGATAACAGTTCCTTGGAAGGCAAAGATTTTTTAGTTTACTACTGACGAGCCCATACACTGTTGCTATTATTTATACACAGGAAGACGAATACGGAATTCAATGCTTACTTGTAACCATTTCACGATTACCTCACAAAACTGAAGCTAGAGGTACATTTTACGAAACCCCAGATGGATTAAACGTGTCGTTTTATTTTTTTTCCCCCTTCCAGATAGTTATTTTCTTTACATTTCTTTCTCATTTTAATGAAGTCTCCTGTTAACAATCCCTTACACTTACACTTTTCGCTTACGATCTCCATTACAGTTTATTTCTTTACCAATATTGTATTTCCGTTATTTAAAGTAACTGTCTATACACAATTATTAATAACAAGTGAAAGCCCGTGGCCGTTTATTGCGTTTCATCACGGGTTAAGAATGATTCCAGTTTTTAGGGTCAAAGATTATGATAGGTTGACCTGATCTGGCCAAATACGAACTTTACCTGTTTTCACCCTTTATAATGGTAAATAAAATGTCTTGAGCCTAAAGAAATCAGAAGTATATTAACAGACGTATTAAACATAGACGAGACTATCACGCTATCGTGTAGGCTACTTCTTTCATAGGTCGTGGTTGCTCGATTCAAACTTGCTGAAATACAAACTTGACTTGTATTTGACTACAAAAGTCCACTATGCAAAAATTGAAGAATTTCTGCTTAAAGGGAGTGCGCAATTGCTTCTAAAACATCACGCTGTTTTTGATTCATAAGGTAATCTTGGCCATAGTGTCTATAACGGACAGAGAACTTAATACAGATTATTAAATAGTTGAGCAAAACCGTAGAAATGAATTGCCAGAATCCTCAATTCGGTAACCTATTTGGTGAGATATCCACTTTAAATGAGCTTACTCAATTACACCAGATATGTACAAAGACCATTAACGAAAGTGGTCAGTACGTAAAAAGCAAATAAAGTATAATGTATAAAGTTCAATGAAACAGCAACACCAGCGAAAGTTTTAATTAAATTGAAATTTATCCTCCCGGAATGGTAACTGGCATACGCTGTTACAGCAGAGACCATGAGCGATTAAGTTTCTTGAAGACACCATATTGCTTAAAAGTAGTTCCACATTTTTTAACAGTAAAGTTCATCGATTTTTAACTATAAAATGCTAGCGATAAGAAATATTGATGACTGTATTATGGCAATTAATATAATAGTAGATGCATAGATATTAAACCCATATTTCTAATATCTCTGATTGCTGATAATCAGCTGAAATAATATCATTTTTGAATTATGTTTAATATAGAAAAATTGTTTTTTGTGTATTAAAATGGTTAAAAAATTAAGTGCTGAAATAAGAAGAGGAATAAAATAATTTATTTAGGTGTTTGAAATACTGAATGCTGTAGCTAAAGGCAAAAATCAAATAAATTAATGAGTTTCACGTTGCATAAGTAGTTACATCCAAGATGATTTTAATCTGTATAAAAAGATAAGCGTAAACCTCACTTAATATCTAACATGTGGTAAACTTTGGTCATAAAAATTAGCGTAGTTCCGAATGACAATTGAGCAGAAAGTAGTATTTTTTAAAAGTTTATACATATTTTTTAACTATGAAAGGCTACGAAAAGCGAAATTAATTACTGTATTATGGCTCTTAATTTTATAGCAGTTGTTTAGGTATTAAACTGTGCATCTTACCTCTAATTGCGAACGACTATTGTCACTGTTAATTTGAGAGTGGCAAGTGACGTCACCGTTATCCAGCCAATAGCTATCGAGGTGACTGAGTGAGTGAGTGAGTGATTGAGCTTAGGAAATAATATAGTAGATTGTATCAACTATTTATTAAATAATGGCAGCATGTGCAATATACGGTACGATTCTTCCAATGGCGCCCTACGTTATTACGCTAAAGTGTGGTACTTGATCAAGTAATAACGACCTCTGAAAACATATCTACGGAGAAACACCCAATTTCATAGATTTCTCCACGTATAGAGAGCAGCACCCGCAGGCCATGTGAGCACACACCTGTTTGCAGCTCACGTATCGCTGAGGTCGAAGAACCTCGTACGCAAGCAAATGCGCCGCTCACAAGAGCAAACATCAGCTTAGCCGGCGTTGTTTATCCAGCAAGTGTTTTCGTTCCTCGTGGCCGAGCCGGCTGTTTCTCTTGCATTAGTACTGCTGTGGTCGGATGCTCGTTATTCCTTCAAACACTCCCTGCTCGGTAGTCGTGCCTGCTCAACTCGAAATTCATCTGAATGGTAAATCAACATGCTACAGGAACTGTTTCATGTTGACCACCTTTTAGTAGAAAATAAGGAGCGGCAATAATTAATGAATACAATTTAAAGTATTATGGAAATGAAACTCCATAGAGAATGAACAAATGTTTTATAAAATTACGTGTTACGTCATCATTGTCTTTACTACTTTGAAACAATCTTCTGTTTTTGAGATGTATATAACTTAAAGTTTTATTCCAGTTGTACATGAAAACTGCTACTTAGCTGATAGCAGTCATCATCAGTGCTCTGCCCTGGGGCAGGTTTTCACACTGCTGCTCTCCATCCTCTTCTGTCTTTCTCTTAAGGTCCATGTAGTTACCTTTTTTCTTGATGTCTGTAATTTTGCACCTCCTTCTTCCTCTCATTCTCCTCCCATTAACTAGTCCTTCCAAGGCGTCTTTTAGCAAGCAATTCCCTCTCAGCAATTATCCCATCCAGTTTTTCTTTCTTTCTTTTATGACTTGAAAGAGTTTTCTCCTTTAACCAACCCTTTCTAGCCCTTCAACATTACTTACTTTATCCATCCAGGTTATCCTATCCATTCTTCTCCACATCCACATCTCAAACGCTTCTAACCGTTTTTCATCTTCTCATCTCAGTGCCCCATAAAGAGCCACATTCCATACAAAATATTTGCCAGGTCTTTTAGTAAGTGCTTTGTCTAATTTTCCAGTTAGTAGTCGCCTCTTCCTGTTAAACGCTTCCTTCGCTAAGGCAGTGAGAATTTGTACCTCTTGGTGGCATCTCAAGTCTTCAGTGATCGTACTTTCAAGGTATCTGCTAGTATGAAACTTGAATTAATGTTCCAAGAGAAAATTCATCTTTGTGAACAAAACAAAATTTGGACTTCACATTGTTCTAAAAATTCCCATAGTGATAACCCAATTTGAATGAATTTTTAGTAACATTTTTGTATTCACTAGCTGATCTCTTTGTTTATTGCTGTACGAGGCATTGTAGTGCTGGCTTTATTAATGTTATATGATAAACAGGGCACAATACAACAACATTTTTGTAAATGAAGGGAGTCAGAAAAAATGATTAATGTGAAAACTTAATCCATCTTGAACAAGTTTCGGGGAAAAATACTGATGCTGATCATACAAGCTGAGCTTCAAAATGCAGAAATATTTTCTTGCAGAAATTTTCCCGCCATTCCGTAGGCACATCGATTCTTGATATGATATCTTCATCTGAAACACTAAAGACTAACAGATAATGCTTTTGTTTGTTTCCCAAGAAAGAAAACTATAACGCCGGTGCCGTAGCGGATCACTCTCCACTTCCCCCAGCTCCCTAAAAACCTACAGACACATAATGTTTCACAACGTCATTAGTCATTACTGCTGAATTTTCTAGGCTCCGTGACCACACCACACCTCAGCTGATGGGCTTGGAAACATCTTCTTCCTTCTACGTACAGCTTTCTTCAAGAGTTTTAACAATTTGACTACTCGGGACAAAGAACAAGGGGAATATGCTTAGTGAAAGTTGTAAGGAAACGAAGTTTCCTCACTTTGATTATACATTTATATTCTTTAAAATATGATCTGTGCCTGTTATACAGTTCTTATTTGAGAAGAGTTATTAGCAACTCTGACGTGGCTGTTGGGGAGACGGAGCATCTTTGGTTGTTTGGGTTGCCAAGCAGTTTTTATGGCAGAGAGGAGAAGCATTCAGCTGGAAGAAAATATCGTTGTATTGTTATTTGGAGTTAGTGTAAGGTATTCAGTATGTTTTTACTGAATATATAATTTATTAAAATAATAAGAAATCTTATAAAGTTTAGCTGCAATCCTCGTTGGTCACTATGCAGTTTAGTGAATTTTCTGGACAACCCCCAAACTAAAAAATTCAGATAGGAGAAACCGGGGATAGCAAGTAAATCTGAGAGCAGTTTGAAGGAATTAAACTCAGGATGCTCCACGTTCTGTTTAGGCACGACTGTAGTCGATAGTATGTAGCTGGTAGATTTTCTACCCATCCTATTTAGCCATTATCCAAGAAGCAGAGTAATAAATTTTCACTCAACCAGTTGTTTAGTGTGTAAACCTACGCACGTTTTTCTATTGAAATGAAATGAGGTAATTGTGGAGATGTTGGTTACGACCGTTTTATGTCAGCGCCGTTATATGCAGCCGTTACATTCCCTTTCCGAGTACTCTGCGTTTGATGGACATAACTCATTTCAGTGGCTAGGAATTGCTAGTGTTAAGTTTAAATGGCACTATTAATAAGCTCTGGCGTGCGTACTCTATTCACACATTAGCGTCACTTTACAGGACTATTTACGCATGCTGCATTCACTGTATTGAGCTAGTATGACTGAGTCGTTTGTGCAATGTTGCTGGTGTCAAAATCCGTCACTTAACACATTAAATACGTCTTGCTGTTCCATATCATCATAAAAACTTGTAATTAGATTTAGTCAACCCTATATTACGTTAGATTTCGTTTGATAATCTCTCTGACAATAGCAATTGTAATTTAGTTCTTACTTATTAGAGATAAATACATTGATCAGCAAAATCATTATGACATAACTACTTACTAGCATATTGGTGCACCTTTCAAACGCAATACAGCAGCGATTCGACGTAGCATGGATTCAACAAGTCCTCGGTAGGCTTCCAGAGGTGTCTGACACCAGATTTGTACGCAGAGGTCACGAAATGAATATATGACAATCGCGCACAGCGACAATCGCGCACAGTGACAATCGCGCACAACCGGGTCGTCTCTTGCTACCTGCTTTTAGCTACAACAGCACGCTGGATTCTGGGACTTCCAACCCCCATCCCCTCCTAACCGGACCGCACACCACTGTTCGCATTCACTGCTGCCTTGAGTATCACAGTTTAAATCATGGAAGTTACTTCAACTACACATGGAGAGCCGTGTGCGCATTATGACGGGTACAGCTATCGAGAGTTTAGAAAGAAAGGAGATGGAACGATCATCTGGTCTGTCTCAAAGAAAGATCAGAACAATGTCGTGGAATTTTGAAGAGTAAGTATGCTTCCATACTGAATGTTACAGAGCATATATGTGGACCCCATGACGACGCACGCGTTGAAGTACGTATATCAGAAACTTCACGAGGCAAAGAAGAGAGGTCGAGCGGAAGATAGTTCAGTTCCAAAAATTTGCTCTGAGGAACTAGGAGATCTCCATAATAAAAGCTACGAATCTGTAACTGAAATGCCAGCCCAGTCAACTGTCAAGAGAAACTTGTACCGCCAGAGGAGTATATCACAAGGTAGACTGCGGAAATTTTAGTCCTTTACGACCAAATTTTATTTTGATGTTATTGATTGACTTACAAAAGTGTCTTTCTTCTCTTCAACCTAACTTCCAGGTTCATCAGATTTTCTTGAAATGCACCCCGTAAGCAGACAAATCTAAGATTACATTTGTGTTTTAAAATAAATTGTAGAGAAAAAGAGTACGTTTCTTTTATTGTGTTTGAATGTTTATTTTCCATTTCCTTTATATTCGGTCTGGTGACTGACAGTGTTACGGCGCACGATTTGGGTACTGAAGGTCCTCGGTCCAAGTCCCGTGCTCCGTTGTATGTAATTATTTCAGGTCTTAAAATTGACGTTCACCTCTGGCAAGGCTTTAGTGTGATGATGATTTGTCAATACTGCGATCCGTAAATTATACACGGGAGAGGGGAGAGTGTGGCCCGACCTTTAAACTGTGCGCGATTGTCGCTGTGCGCGATTGTCACTGTGCGCGATTGTCACGACACACACGAAATTCCCTTAAAGTATGGGTCAGCGGTTTGTGTGCGCGGCACTTGGGAACGAGCATATCTGAAACGGAGAGGCCGGTCGGATGTTGTATTCTACTGTAGTGAGCTTCTATGGAAAGTGTTTGAAGGACGGTGAAACCACTAGTAGGCGACAATGTGGTGGAAACCCACGCCACGTCACAGAACGTGGAGGTTGGAGGTTTTCCTGCTCTGTAAAGCAGGATATGAGGTGATCTGTGACAGATCTGACGGAAGAGAAAAATTATGGTGCTTCCACAAGTGTTTCAGAGCACAAGACTCACGATTCCACCACAGCTCATCCCTATATTATTTTACAGAGCGGGCAAGCCTCCGACTTCCATGTTCTGTGATGTGGCGTGGCTGTCACCACATTGACGCCTACTCGAGGTTTCACCGTCCTTCAGACACTTTCCATAGATGCTCACTACAGTAGCATGCGAACAGCCAACCAGACTCTTGTTTCCGAGATGCTTGTTTCCAGGTACCGCGCCCACA